>JYFJ02004983.1:0-27891 GCA_000934665.2 Catajapyx aquilonaris | reverse complement strand
AACCTGCCCTCTTGTGCCAGATTACAAGACCATAGTATTCACTAGTAGGACGACATATGGCGCAGCAATACCTTTCACACATCCCCAGCTAGCAACCAGAGATGCACTTCCCCCGATTGTGCACTTCCCCCACTTTACCTTATGTTAAAATATATGGAATAACTACCTTGAGAATCATGCTGACTAATCTCCTGAAACTGTCATACTTGCGAGAATTAAATCAATTTTGGAGTTTTCCGAAGTGAGAGGCAAGCCGCAGTAAGCGTTAATTTAATTCTCATGAAGTACGACGATTTCAGCAGATTCGTCATAGCATGATTCTCAAGGTTGTTGACCCGTATATTTTAACGTATTTTATAATTAAATCAGCCTAACAGTTGGCCTGTAGTAATTTAATTAGAAGTTTTTATGGCGATTTTTTTGGAAATTCATTTTGCGATTAATACGAGGGGTGTTCAAGTCATTCCCGGACTTTATTTTTTAACAAATCACACACAAGTGACACAGGTGTCAAACTTTGGTCATTACTCGACATAGTCCCCTACAACAGCACAACATTTTCCCCACCGATGTATAAGTGTTTTTATCCCAGCAGCAAAGAATGAGAGTTCCCCCCTCCTCAGCCACGCCAGGACAGCTTCTTGCACTGTCTCATTCGTCTCGATGACAAATGCTCTTTTAAAGGCCCAAAAAGGTGGAAATCGCTGGGGGCAAGGTCGGGGCTGTATGGCAGGTGAGGAATAGTGGTCCAACTGAGTGTGCGAATTTTGTCCATGGTAATATGGGCTGTGTGGGGGCGGGCATTGTCGTGCAGTAGAAAAATGCCTTGCAGACACCTCAGAGACGTGAAGGTGTTCATGCAGAATAGTCTCAACACTGCCACAACTGATTCCTGTCATCTGCGCAAGCCCACAAACAGTTAACGCGACGGTTACTGAGCACTCAACCCTCCACATGCTTGATGTTCGCTGGCGTCACCACATCGGCGCCGACCCACCATGTCCCGGATCATCGAGCACATTTTTGCGGCCACCTTTGTATCGTGCAGCCCACTCGTACACCACCGATCTGCTCAAGGTATCCTCCCCATACTGTCTCCTTAGTCTGGTGACAATGTCCGATGTTTTGATGCCTTCCGCTACCAGAAACTTAATGATAACGCGCTGTCCCATTACTGCGCTGACACCATCCGACGCCATCTTTTTTTTCTCTCTCACATGACTGTTTACGGAGACTGGCCCTTGACTGAACATACAAGACAGTTGAAGGGAGGTGTGGTATAAGTTTGACACCTGTGTCACTTGTGTATGATTTGTTAAAAAATAAAGTCCGGGAATGACTTGAACACCCCTCGTAGAAGTGGAAAATGGTTCCAAGCATATTCATAGAGTACAGCATGAACGTGTAAGTATAGCCGTTGTTATTTGTAAAATATCTTGTCCGTATCTTCAGAGTACTTGCAACTTGAACAGAAACGAATCTCATCGCCTAGATCTGGTACCAAAGCGGTTAAACAAAAAGCACATGGTTCTAACAAAAAATGTCATCCTGGAAAAATAATTTAGTCAGTCAAGTTGTGGCGATTGTAATTTATTAAGTATCACTATCTTTCTTTGTGTCAAGTGCTATCGGCACGGAAAAGGTCTGGACACTTGTCAATGGTCAGCCTACCCGCAAGTGTCTGGACCATTTCCATGCTAATTGTACCTGGCTTTATCATATGTGCATCTTGACTGACATTACATGCTGGGATCATAGTGTACTGATTAAAGTCCCAGGGAGAGAGAGAAAGAGATTGTGTGGGGCCAGCTCAATAACTCAAGTTTGACAGGCCTAATTCACTGAAATGAATTAATCATTTCAATTTGTTGAGCACGTGCATCTGATCCAGTTATACTCCAATCAATAGGCACTTGTCTGCTTTTCCATTCTCATTTCGTTCAATATGTCAGTGCCATTCACTTCTCTTGCTTCTATTCATTACCTATTGTTTTCAAATCACATTTTCTTCCATTCACCCCTAATTTGTTATAATGCATTAATTTCAAAATCATTCCATTTGTGTCAATTTACATTACCTTCCGATTTGTTCAAGTTATATTAACTTTATATTCATTTCCTGTTAATCCCATTGATGTTTTACTTCCAAGTCAATTAAATTTAATTTGTATCCAATTTTTTGTTGAATTGAACTTCATTTCAGTAGTTGCTGTTGAAGCTCAAGAGTGATAAGTTGTCCCAATTTGTTCATGTCATTTCATATTTTAGACTTTGTTGATGCTGATGGCACAAGAAATTATTAGAATCAGCACTTTAAAACAATTAGTCACAAACTCTGCTTTTAGGAAATAGAGTAATAGACATTAGTTGAGATTTACTTGATGAGACCTTTTGCTCAACCTCAGGGGTCGAATTTTAAAATTTTTGTACAGGTGCAAAGTTTGCACTCCAGACTTTAATCTGGATTTAAACACTTTCCAGGTATGGCAAACCCACCATGGACAATGTGCCTGGCCCTACCTGAAGCACCCAAAGAGCATGTGTCAGTGCGGCCAGTATACTCCGATCCAATATCTGAGCCAACCCACAGCCTCACTCGAGAGTTGTCAGCCCTGTCACGTCATGGCTGGTACTGGGGTCCCATCTCACGGGATGAAGCAGAGGAGAAGCTGTGTGGGCTTCCTGATGGCTCCTTCCTAGTGCGAGATTCCTCTGCTGACAGATATCTCCTGAGCCTCAGCTTTCGCAGCCATGGTCACACCTTGCACACCCGCATTGAACATGCTCATGGTTTGTTCAGCTTTTATGCCCATCCCAACCGTGAAGGCTTTCCAACCATTGGGGAACTTGTGCAGCATTCCCTAGACTTTTCACGTGCTGGAGTCTTCTGCTACTCTAGAGCCAGCTCCCCGGGTTCACCCTCCTTTCCTGTCCGACTTACACAGCCTGTGTCAAGATTCACCAAGGTGCGGTCCCTGCAGTACTTATGCCGGTTTGTCATCCGGCAGTACACACGACTGGACAACATCCAGAAGCTGCCCCTTCCCTCTAGACTCCAAGGTTACATTCAAGAGGCTCGCTATTGACATGTCTCCTGTTAAGGTTTGGTTCTACACGAAAAGTTCCAAGTGATGGTGCTCAAGTTTTCTTCCACCATGTGTGATTTAAGTGCATTATGTATTTCGCTGTGTGACTTTTGAGTTTTCCACATGTGAAGTCTTGTCAGTTGCTTAAGAGATACCAAGTCAGCAAACTATCAACATTCTGCTGTTGATGGTGCATTGCTATGAAAGAAGGCAATTGATTTGATCAAGTGACTTGTTGTGAGGTGGTCAATATTGAAGTTTAACTGTTTAAAAGGTACTTGAAGACCTATCCCAATTATTATCAAGCTGCATCATGTTCACGAGCATCCAGCATGTATTCTTTCATGCACAATGTTTCCATCCATGAACCTCTCACTGACTCCCAACAATGTGTGCGCTTCCATAGCTCATGAGTTACTCGAACAGGTTTTCCTTTCCTGACCTCCACTCACCTTGCCATCCTTTTTGACCCAGGGATCCCTCCTGATTGACAGGAGCCTCTGCACGGCTGCTTAATTCATCTGTGGGTGGGATAAGTGGTGGGTACAAGTACCAAAATCAGTTATCTAGCTGACTTTTTCCTCACTGTGCAGGCATATTCCAACATCTTACTCATGAATCCAACGTAGTTGAAAGTAGTCGAGACTTAAGAGTCGGTTAATTTCCGTGGTGGTCCCAGAGCTGGACATACAACTTTGGAGTATGAGTTGGGAGTAAGTGAGGCGAAGTGAGGTCCAGGGAGACATAGTAATGGTAGCATTGGTACTTCACCCTGAATCTATGGGAGCACCAATGCAGATCAGTGTGTTTGATTTTACACAAGAAAGTATTTATAATTGTGTGAATCACATTAAAAATACTGTCAGTTCATTTAATTAACCTGCACTTGAAACACCCTAGTGACTATATCCCTGCACCAAAAGTATTCACTATCCCTAAGTAAGCTGAGTCCATGCCCTACCATTCATTGTTAGCATTGAAATGAAGGTTTACACTGCAGTTGAGAGATGTTTTCAGAAGGAAAGAAGCACTAGTTCTGCCATCCCAAGGAGAAATGCCCTATTTCCAAAAGCGGTAAGGATGAATAAAGCAGGTGTGTAGGGAGAAAAATTTTCGGAGGNAAGGTCACATGAGCTTAGGTGAATGTGGGAGATTTGAATGGTGTGTATTTGATGAAATTGGTAGCACTTTTTCCAAAAAATGAGTTAGTAATTTCTTATGCAATTTCAAACATTGGACTGAATAAAGGTCGCATCCATGCCCTGCACGTAACTTTAGCCCTCATTGGTTTTGGAGATACGCCATTTCTCATCGGGACGACAGAGTTGTAGTGAATTCTACAATCAATATTAGCTTCAAGTATGTGAAAATATTGGGGAGTAGCATTTTCCTATTCATTCAAGCATGATTATGACTACCATGGAAATCATGGACCATTCAACTTTCATTCCTAATGTGTATGATGTTGATCCTAATAGATTGTGCTTATGGAAGCATTGAGGCACTGACCTATGCAAATCCTGCCAACAAGTGTGCAAAGGGGTTCCCCTATACTAGTCTACTGAAGCACTTGCATGAGTGATGCTTACTCTGGCCTGGAGCTGGGGATTGTAGGATGCACTTTTAAAATGTTTGAGAGATTGTGGATATACACAAGAGAAATCTAAAGTAAGATTTGACCATGCCCTTGTTTACATGTTAGCAAATACAGAAAATCCTGGCTTGCTGCCTCATTATGAATCTTTAAAATCTTTAAAACTAAATGGACTTCACCAGGTGCTAGAGCAGAAAAATGCTTAGTGGTGTACGTAAATAACTTAAAACTGCTGAAATGGACCTAGTGTATGCCCACAAGATATGTTCTTTGTGAACGTAATTTATGCGTTGAATGGTATGTTTTTAACACATGATGATAATACAGCTGAGAGTATTTGTCATAAATAAGCACTGGAGCAATGTGATGGACCTATGTATACAGTATACGGTAACTTTCGCAGAAAATGATAATGAGGTCTCATTCAGGTGAATCGATGTTAATCCTGGCTAACACCTTTTATAAGGTGGTTAGGTACGAGGGTCAGTCGGGAATCAGTTTTGTGGTGCTACAGTTTCGACAGACAGAGTAAAGACGAGTACGAGCAGGGACATTGATCATACCGGAACTTTGTATGTAAGCCAGGAGTAAGTTGGCTAAGGTTGGGAGGGAAAAGTCAAATTTTGCTGCATGATGTAGATCAAGATAGGATGGCACAGGCAGGAAATAAAGGTTGGCTGGGCAGGGGGGCCCCATATCCGTAACGTCTCTGCAGAAATGACATTGTACCTTTTCCATTAAAAAAGCGGTATTTTGTTGCCCCAAGCCTATGGAGGTAACAATGCAGTAGGTTCAAGATTTATCCGACTGGATGTAAGTTTTCAATGTGGGGGCCGTGATTCCCGTGAGTGGAGACCTGCTGCTCCCAAAGGGGTACTCCCTCTGGCATGCTGGTGTACATTGAGTCATATGCACATGTAGGTCAGGAATATAATCTGGTTTTTTGAAAGTTCAGACTAAGCAAGTGATTAACAATGGCATCGAAGGTGATGTTGATCCGAACCTGAACATATTGGAATATTCAGTGTGTGCCAAATATCCATGCCTGTTTCGTTAGCACAAATTTTGCCCAAAGTTGTTATTTTTGTGTAACTTTGTGCACCCCATTGGAGGTGCCCAATTACATAGCAGCTGCTATAATCGACCATACCTGAGAATAATTGGGCACCTCCATTGGGGTGCAAAAAGCTGCAAAAAAATAACACCTTCGAGCGAAATTTGTGATAACTAAAAGGACCTGGATATTTGGAACACACTGTATATAGGTATGCCAGTAGTACACTTTAGGAGTACATGTACCTCCGCAGCTCTGAATTCCGGTGTTGAAGTGACTACTGCAAGTTACTAGGGCTGTACTTAAGCCTTTAAATATTTGAAAGTATCCAACAGAGTGTGGAAAATTAACTACGTATATTAGTGTGTTGCTCTCACTGCTGGCTCTGTTGTTGTTGTTTTTCAGCATGGGCATTTTAGGCAACCTAGCAAGATGAAAAATGGTACAACACGGTCTATTTGCAGCTTTGATTTCTAAATAAACCTTGGTTGGAAAGCAGTCGACAGGAATTAAAGCTTTAGGAAGGAGTTGTAATGTGACACAAGATATTAAGTGTGTACCTCCGTATATTTCCAACTGCATGTGTAGATTGTGGGTTGGTTGCATGATTTGTGCTGGGCTCTCATGGGACAGGATAGGAAGGCAGAGAAAGTGGAGGCGAGTCCTAGGCCAAGAAGCAAGTCCATAATTCTGCAGTCAAAAAGAATATATTGTTGTTGTCTCTGAGTATGTGCCATAATGTTGTGCCCATTCCTACCAGAAAATGCAATAACGTGCCTACCACCAAGTTCTTTGTTGTGACTTGGGTGTTGAGAGATTTTGCAGGAAGTTGACTGTTACTGTGACGTGAAAAATTTCTGCAAATTTCGGTCATTATGGGTATAATGATTGACATGTTAACTAGGCCTCTTGTGCCTCAAATTCATGGTGCTCTTTCAAATGTTCAGGGCAAGTGTCTCTGGGTACAATACAGTAGTTGCCTTAAAATGCTTGCTATGCACAATATATTGCAAAGTGTTACCCCANCCCCCCCCCCCCCCCCAGGAAGAAGCTGTGAATAAACACATGTCACCTCAACCTCATTTTATTGACTCAATCAGCGAGGAGGATTTGCACCCATCATGTTGCGAAGCTGAAAATATACATAATTTTACTTTCATGCAGGGTTCCCAAAAAACCCACTGGTTTTTTTTTGGGTGGGCCCACCTTAAAAAACTCACTAAAAAATAAAAAATCTACCTAGGCTTTTTCAGTTTTCATCCTAATGTTGAAATTTTTTAAAGTATTCATACTGTTTGAGTCTGTTGAACTCTGATTCTCTGAACACTCCCATCTGGCAGTCTCCCATCGCAGATCCAATGTGAAAATTCGAACTGCATCAGTGGGGAATTCCCTAGCATCTTGCACAGTCATCAGTTCTCCCGAGTGGCGCATCATTTAATAGCATTCAAGATTTCAAGTGGACATTATGCAGTGATAAAACAAAACCTAAAATTGGCCGAAACACCCAATAAAACCCGTGTAGGTTTTTTTCCAACCCTGTTTTCATGTCACCCATTTCATAGGATGATAATTCTCACCGTAGTCAGCATGGCACTGATGTTGTCTGGAAGGGATGATGAACCTTTCTTCAGTTGTTCAGAAGACTTCCTGAAGTTCTGTGCATCATCCATGCGCCTTTCCAGAAATTTCTGGGTAGCTTGGAAGCCATCAGATGTATCCTGGAGCTGGAACAGCTCGGCACTTGAGTATATGACAGCCAGTCCCATACGTTTGGTGTACCAGTCAAACTGTAAGAGGTAGGTAATTGCATGACTGCTTTCATGTTGCAATATCATGCAAACTCACATCAGTTGAGCGATCGCCAGCATGAAACCACACATCATCCACCATTCGCGCCAGCAGCTTCCAAGAGGAACTGGCATTATGCGGCAGTGCCATCATACCCATGCCTTGGGCCCACTTGTCAATGTATGGCACATTCAACTGCAGTCGGAACCACAAAGCATCTTGCAGGAATGCCTTCTGATTCTTCTTCCTGCATGGGTGTGTTGCTGTATCAGGAGAACAATGATAAGTGTCACAATACAACTCACCTGCTAGCATCAATTTGATCCTCCAAAGCGCACTGCTTCATGTTTTCAACTAACTTCAGGTTGCACTCATTGTAGAAGTAATACACCAGCTCCACCCCTCCTGCAGGAAAGAGTCCATGGGATGTGCTGGGATATCCAGCAGCGGATGCACCTGAATCAGAAAAGGTCTGCTCTAACAATATTAAGCTTATTAAGTAGAGATCCCTTACAAACACAGACCTGCAGCAATTGCTTCCACACTCCAACCCACGTTGTGTACAAATGGTAGTGCTGCTGCCAAGATTTTGTTCTTGTCAGTCATTGCTTCGTCCTCTTCATTGGAAGATGAATCAGAATCCTCCGGTTGGTTCCCAAAGTCTCGAGCGTTGGTGTGGGCATCTGTAACAAATTTGATTAAATGACAAATTATTATTATTTGCACTATGGATAACAGAAGTACAGCTTTTCTTAAAATTCACAATCCAGTGAAATAAACATGCTGCTATAAAATACTGTCAATTGTACTGGTTTTTATTATTTTATTGTTGCACATTCCTATATTTCATTCCTATGCGATGTTTGGTTGGTTGTGTCATCAGGGGGGTGAATGAAAGGATTGCATGCATTATTTTTATTTTTGTAAATTCTTGGCACATGAAAGGTCACTGAATTCATGTTCAACTGGAATGTGTGTGGTTATGTTGCAAAGCAGAATGTCACCTGCTGTAATAAAATGCCCAAAAGTGTACCATGGGCATAGAGTCAACATTAAATGGCTTGTGACGCCAGTGCCATCCTCCAGTTCCTGGCTGCAGCGGGTACTTGTCTTATCACGAAATTTTTGTGTGCTTCCAGGATAGCAATTGAAACAATCCTGACTCTACCATCCTGGTTACGATAAAATGCCTGGCGCACATTCCGTCCAAACACAATTGGCACTGCCACCGATTCCAAGAAATCCTCCACAATATACTGCGGGCCTACAAGAGAAATTGACAAAGTCCAAGAAACCAGTTTCGACATAATCCAAAGCAAACATTTGACCTTGCACTTGTTTCTAGTGAAGACAGAAAATCCTTGCCTTATTGAAAACGGCACCGTGCGTGGGTTCGTAGTCAGCGGGCCAAGGTTGCCAAATGTAGCTGAACCAAACGGGGGAGGATCGTGTAGCGTGTGTCTAGAGGAGGGCAAGGGGAAGAGAGGGAGGAGAGGGAGGAGAGGCAGGCAGGTACGCGGGAGGGTAGGCCATCTGACGGCGGCGGGCCCAAGCGGCCCACTAGGGAGTCTAGGGCTAGGCCCAGCACTCCCGTCCTTTCCTTCAGATGCTGCTTCTACGCTGCTTGCCAAGCCAGCCTGCCTGCGCCAGATTAGGCTGAGTGCTAGGCAGGCAGGCGGGCCTCACCAGGTAAACAAAGGCCAAAGGGGATCTGCCAGCTTACATGGAGGGCTCGCCTGCGGGCGGGGGCGGGAGTGGGGGTGGGAGCGGGGCCATCAACGCGGTGGCTGCTGTCGCCGCAGCGGCCGCGTCCGCCGCTTCTGCAGCTGCCTCTACCCCTGCCCCCTACCCTTATCCAAGCCCGGAGTTTGTCTCGAGGCGGAAGAAGCGGGCGGGAAACTGGTCACCGGAGGAAACATTGGTTCTTATACAGTTGTGGAGGACGCATTTGTACGATCTGAGAAGTGCCAAGCGGAACTCTCACGTGTACCACTCCATGGCGGATAAGATGGCCAAGATGGGTTTCGTACGGCTCCCTGCCGAGGTTCGCAACAAGATCCTCAATCTCACGGCTGACTACAGGTAGCGTGAAGCTCGTTTACGTTGGACGCGCCTGGTGTTTGAGTAGTGTGTGGGTGCGCTTGGCCCTGGCCTTGCTAGTTGGCACTGGAGGTGCACGGGTAGCTGCTCGGCATGGTTCTGCTTTGGTGGTGAGGAATCTAAAAACCCCTGGTTTAGGTATGGTGCATCCTGTAACGATACTGCAAGTGTGGTGTTGATGCCTGTCAAAGAATACCTGGTACTGTTGTTAGAGGATTGCATTAGGAAGTGAGTATAGCATTAGATCTGCAGCATTAAAAATTGAAAACTGGTTAACCAAAGTTTACAGTGTGGATAATCTTACAGTCACATTTTGGCAAGAGATTGCTATAAAAGCGAAAGGTATACGTCAGACGTTTTCCAGACATCTGACACCCGTTATGTGAAATACAGTAAAACCTTGATATAACGCTCCCGCATATAATGCTTTTTTCCGGTCCCTTGATCATTTCCACAAGGTAAATTTTCCCACATATAACACTATTCTGATACTTTTGGGTGGTACCTTGAAGAGCGTTATATAGAGGTTTTACTGTAGTAGTATCTGGGAATGTCACTAAATGTCAGTTAGAATGTATAATTATAGGAAGTCCCGGTCTACAAACGGGGAGACATTCCTGAGAACGTCTGTAAGTCGGATTTGTACGTAACTCAGATCCCTTAGGAACAGTGCATACACAGTAGTAATAATGACAGCTAACGTAAGGATGCTGTGCGAACTTATGCCACGTGGGTTTGTTTACATGCGCAGAATTGTTCGGAATTATTAAAATTATACAGTATTTATGTTGAACTTGATGTCGGTCAACATATGCAGAAGTGATGCTATCAGGCCCGTTATGGACTTACTCAATGTTTTGGTTTAAAACATTGACTAATCTAGAGGTACCTTGCGCCACACTCCTGGTTGAGAACCCCTGCCTTATGGGGAGTGCGTTCATAAGTACGGATCACTGTAACTCGGGTTGTTTGTAAACCAGAGGTTTCCTATATTGTGAAATGCTTGCATGGAGCATGGATATGTATGATAACAATAACAGTTTGAAAGGAATCTAAACAATGTAGCAAACATTTTAACTGTAATGGCACTTGTCCATACTCAGGTTGCAGCAAAAATGATTCAATTTATTTCATGTAGTTTAGTTAGATTTCAGGTACTCCTAAGGTTAAAATGTCAAGTTGACAAGTTCTAGTACTGCATTGTGGTATATTATTGCAGACACATCCCTAAGAAAAGCATGTCAAAGTGTCCGGAATAATATTGTGCCGATAGTACATTGGTGACAGACAGCCTTGCCAAGTTGTCACCGGACTTGCACCAATTCTTTAAAATCTGGTAAAAGCAATTGGAACATTATTAAAATTTTAGAAGCAAGTTTGTTTTTCATATTTCATGGTAGAGCAGTCAGGGGGCAGTGGGAAAGAGGAAACTTGCATTTGAACCCATTTTGAGGAAATGAGGCATGCTCCTAAAGTGCATTCAGGGTAATTCCAGCCCTAAGTTTGGATTGTGTTAAGTAGCTTCTCGCTAAATATGCTCTGATACTTCAGAAGTAGGCGAGTTTCAAATAGTCGTCATAATGTTAACAAACAAATGCCTCAATTCAGCATGATATTGTAGACAAGATTTGATAATTATGAATTTCCTCTGCGACTATGAAATATATATATTCCCAATCATGAAAAAAATGGATTGCATCATATTCATATCCCAGAACCATTTACTCAGTATGTTCCGGTAAATAGTTGGAGAAATGTCTAATAGCATTAATAATTTATTAAATACAGTGGAGCATCGATTATCCGAACACCGATCAACCAAACCATCGGTTAACCGAACGTTTTTGGGTCGGCAAAAAAAACCGAGCCTCGGCTCTCAAACAAAGGAAATTGGCCTTTTGCCCCCCTAAACTGTAGGACTACTTCATGTAAAGACAGTAAGGTAGACATGCCTGTGACAGAAAATATACAGTTTTATGGTTAATATCACTGTTTCTTAGTTTCATATTGCTCCTGTGACACCAGTACAATTTCCCCCCGTAAATGGTCGGTTATCCGAACAATCAGTTATCCGAACACCCCCTGGGCAGACTCTATTCGGATAATCGATGCTCCACTGTATGTCATTCCATCTTCTATGGAAAAGAAGCATTGACCATGACCAGTTTTGTGTCTTACACTAATAGCAAAACTTGTACAGACTACCTGTAGAAAGTGGATTACATCCAAGGCCTTCTACATGGCACAGAGAAGAAACTGGAATGGTTCTGTCATAAAAGTAATGTTTTTTAGAACCCTACAACTGCCAAACAAAAAACTTATGGACAATTTAAATTATGGTAATGGATAAAATCCACAATATACTAGAACAATTAATGGCCTTGAAAAATGGAATTTGCAGGCCACATTAACCCATTTCATGCCTCTGAAACTCTGTCCACACTAACTTTTTTCAGACATCTCGTATGTGGATTTCCCTGCTCTGGTCATTGCTACCATGATTTCATGTCAACTGCAAACTAGGAAAAATCATGTTTAAATCTGCCCAAAATGTCAGTTATAGACAAGCAGTGAACTTTGGGTCCGTTTTAATATTGTAACCCTTGTAATTTGTACTGCATACTGCATGCATCAGAATCTAGTTCAAATTTCTTTCAGTGGAAATGCTGCATATGCTCGTAAGTCACGTTTGCCCCCTTGCCTGCAAGCAAGGGTATGTACATGTGCGGGAGTGATCTTGCCTGGCTTGTACTTGGTGGTAACACTCATACACAGGAGTAACACTTGATGAATGAGAATTTGAAAAATTCCACCAATTGTGTGTAATATGCAATTCTCTTTCATTCTGCTTTCTCTGACATTGATAGGCCCTTAGATGAATCTATGTGTGTGCATCACTAATTAATTGACCCCCATTTACACTTATGATTGGTTATGGCATAAGACCCTTGCTGACACTCATGTGGATATGACAGCTGTGAGCATAGGTATGCATGGGCAGAGCAGGAGAAGAGTGTAAGGGATATAAAGCAGGAAGTGACAAATTTTCAGATCTGTGCAAATGTAAATAACAAATTTAAAAAAAAAAAGTATCATGGGACTTGTTGTTCAGATCTCAAATTCGAACACTAAAGTGCCTGGCAAATGCGCAATTATGAAGCATTTGTTACTGTATTACTATTTCCATTGCAACTTGTCCCCATGAATGTGAAACTGCAACCATTGTAATGACTCTTCCCACAAGATGTCACCATAAATTTCGAGAATACTTTGTGGTTTAAGGAGTTCAGTACAGAGCTATTGTAGACTTCTTGAAGACAGATCCTTCGTGGACAGTTTGAGTTGGAAAATTGTTCAGAAACAACTAGGCAAATGAACAACAATGTGCCTTTGATTAGTTGCTCAGACTATCACACCAATTGGGACCAGACATTTACAAGACTTGAGGAACAGTGGAGGGTTGCCCAGCTTTTACTTCTCTCTACACGTTTACCCTATGCCATGTCATTTTGTTTCTGCGTCACCCAGCCCTTCCCCCATTATTTCTGAGATTATTAATTAATAGCACTATGGTGTAACATTGAAAACTGATTTAAAGTAGTGCGTGATTTAACCCAAATGTCATGTAAAATCTTGCAAGAGTAACTGATGCTTTAAAACACATTCCCAGCTCGGTTAAGATGTAGTGGCACTTTTCAGTACTTTCACTTATCCATCCCTGCAATTAGTTTTTATTTGTAATATGAAAGAGCAACCCAGTAGTTTCAGTGTAGGTGAAACCAATTTTCAATAAATGGTTCTTTGTCAAGGCCATTCTCCCTATCTCCTGTTTGGAAATGCTAGTAGGTCTATTGTGGTTTGAATGTGATAAGGGTGACATAAAAAACAGCACAATTCTATTTTTGAATACTGGAGCTGTGGAACTATTGTCACCATAGGACTGTTCAAAAACAACCCCATGCCATTGCAAAGGATCAGCAAAATGGTGTGACGTGAACAGGAGGTTAAAAGTTAAAACTGCTCACATATGACATCAATTTAGCCTATGTTACTTGTAAACTTGGTGGGATGCTGGTTTGCCAAGCTTACACCAGGGGTGTTGTTACGCTTCCCTTAAGCAGCACCAAGCAAGGCACCAAATAATAAACTTTTTTATATATCACCTAGAAAGCGGCAAAAGGAACCTGACGAGTTGCATGCAAAGTTGTAGTTTTGTAGCTGTCAGATAGAGAATCAACACTTGCACATATCTTGAACTGAACAGTTGGGTCAACATGGAATGTTCACATCAACAAATTGTAATTTCACGAAAATATAGTCAATAATATGGCTGTGCTTGATCAAAGTAATGGCGAGAACATGCATCTAAATTGGCCCTTGTGAGAATGTCAAGACCCCTGTAGTTCAGCAGTAGAGCACACCTTTTTCCAGGGTTAGGCTTCCAGGTTTGATTCCTGGCAGGGGCTTATGAAAGAGAATCAGTTGAGGCTACTGTTTTGTATAGGGAACCTTTGAGCCATCACTGTTGTGTCATCACATTGTAAATGCCATGCCTTACGTGATATGTACACAGGGCCGGTGTTAAGGGGATGCAAATAGTGCAACTGCACCAGGCCCTGTGCTTCTGGAGGGGGAGGGGGGTTGTCACCCTGCACCTCCCTAGCGCCTGCCTGCATGTACCATAATGGGTGAACACCATTGGCACATGGTGTTCACTTATTGCACATGTTGATTTGTTTGTAGGAAGGAGAAGCTGAAGATGGAGGCAACAGGGAGCCCGAGCTCATGGAAATACTGGAGTGAAGTGAAAGAAGTTATGGAGAGTCTCTCAATACAGGAGCATCCAGGACTGGCTTTGAAGGATCTGCGAATGTCAGCTGAATTTGGTGATGGGGGAGGCACCAGCCCCGCAGCTTCCATGGGATCCGAGGGTAGTAGTAGTGGCGGCGGCGGTGCCAGTGGCATGATGCCAGGAGGAATGCCCCTGGGATTGGGTGCACCTGACCTGCCGCACCACCACCCGTACCACCCACTGCATTCAATGCATTCATCGCACCATTTTTCCCATCCGCTCCATCACCACCCAATGCAACAACATCAGAACCCTGGAGATATGATGGTTGCCAGCCTCAAAGAGGGTAGCCCATCTCCTGCAGAGGAAGACGAGGATGAGACTGTGGGAGGTGCTGATGGAGAGGCTGCCCATCGCTCATCGCCTTCGCCTTCTGTTGAGGTGACTGGGGTAGGTTGCTAGTAACAATGTGCCTGCCTTTTTCTGTCAAGCTAGTTACATTCATCAAGCTGGTGCAAAGTCAGTTACACTCTCATCCTCCTTGCAGCATAGCGTCCTGTCCTATCGTGGCGAGTACCTGCAGCTCATTCGAGCCTTGATTGAGGAGAACCGCCGATCAAGCCAAGCATCTGAAGAAGCGGAACGACAGACTCTTGAGTTGATGCGACAACAGCTGTATCTCAAGCAACAGAGCCTAGTGTTGCAAAATCGAATTGTTACCATCCTAGAGCGCATGGACGTAGCCGAGGATGTGTCATCGTCACCATCCTCCTCGTCATTTCGCCAGGGCAGTCGCAAGCGGCCGCGCTCTGAAATGGAACCAACGAGAGCCCAACAGATCTCGTACCACAGTGATGCCATCAGCAATGCCAAGAGAGACAGTATGGAGGAACAGAACGTGCAGGAGGACGGCTATGTTGAGTGCACAGAAAATGGGGGAGTTTATGGTGATGAGCCCTCTTCCAATACCTCGTCTTCGCCTGAGAGTGGGCCTCACACAGCTGATGGTAACAATTAAGGTTGACAGTGCCCCTAGTCACCAGGTCACCTTTGCCAAGAAGCAACCTCCTCTGACCTTACAACACCGAGTCCAGGAGAGATCAAGGAATTTCAATATACTTATAAGACTGCCATGGCAAACCTCCCCTGACTTCTGCAGGACTTCTTGTTATGCAATACTTGTATACCATTATTCTCACAATCAATGAGTAATTGAATCACCCCTAATTAATTGCATAATTTATTTTTGATTTTATAACCTAGTTTAAAGGTTATGTAGCAATTCCCTGCATAATGAAAATTGTGTTTGGTACTATATAACTTTCCGTGAATAATAATTGATCAGTTTTCGATAAAGTTTATGCTTCTGGTTTCCATTATATTATGTCAGAGTTGGTACTTATGCTTACCAATATGCAATGAAATCAGCCAGATCTTGGTACTTGCTGGGTACAAGTACAACAAGGGGTTTGGTATCTCCAAGGGATCAAGTCAGTAGTGGCTAAATTATTATCCATCGAGTTATATTCCATTGCTAGTTGCAGCCCCATCTGGAGATTATCTGAATCGTAATACTTTACCACAAAAATTAAGATATTACTCACGAAAAGGTTGCTTCTCAGCAAGAGGTACATGAGTGACTCTCTACACCAACCTTCCAGTCACAAATGCAATTGAACAGTGAACTCAGTCCTCCTTGTATGGAGGGGCGGTTGTTACAGTGACACATTAATCCCTTTTACCTTAGTTATAATTATCCTCCACGAGTGAGATCATGCATGCTATAAACACCCTCGCACGCTTTATTTTGGGAAACGGTTTATTCAACTATGCAATTGCGATTGATGCATTTCTCATTGGAAGCATGGAGGAAAAATCCATAAAATTTATAATGCATGCATAGGAGTAGGAAAGTGCTTATTTATATTTGTTATGTGTGGTAGTTTTTTGAAAGAAAAAAGGACAAAACCTATTTTGCATGGGGGCAAACACTAACCAGCCATCAAGGGCCATATTCTGCTGCAACACATACCAGTCAATATGCTTGTGGCATTCTTTATTCACAATTCAGAAACAGTTACATACAATGCAGCACACATTCAATGCATAAAATACCTGTACATACACGTGGGTCTGCTTCCCCTCTGTTAAATTATGTCCCACAGCAGCATGTGGACAACTGCATTCTTGTAAACAAGTGACGTGTTTCCACTTTTTACATGGAGGAAGGAGGCAAGTGGGTTGTTGCAAATGATTTGGATTGTTGCCACTGTTACCTGGAAATGGATGCATCACATCAGCGTGCCTGTGATGTCAAGTGTCAGCACACAGTACAGTATTTGAGAGATTTTATATAAATGTTGTTCTTGGTGTGCTGAATGCACAGGCTCGAATGTAAAGGAGATGATGCAAAGAATTTTTTACGCAAGCTTGTACATATGAACTTTGAAGGAGGTCGCTGTGTTGCTGATTTACTTGACAAAGTGGACGCATGAAATTTTCCTTTCAAAAATTATGCTCAAAATGACAGCAGAATGTTGCAGCATTTACACTGCCTCAGTTTAGGAAATGCAGTATAAACATGCTGTTAGTGTAGACACAACAAGCAATAGATTAATAGAACTGTGCTAAGTGCTGTACATAACAAACGGCACAGCTGCTAAAGTGGAAATGTCATAGCCTCCAGGAAACTCTTGACTGTCTTTGGAACTGGGCAACCTCATTCATGTCGCTCGAGCCTCTCTCTTTACGTGGTGTTTAATGCGAATCTCGGTTAATCTGTGCGCTCAGGGAAGCTGATGCAAATTGCATATTCCAGTGCAGATTAACCTTCCACCCCACACCTTTCCTACTCCACCTTCGTACCACATCACACACGAAAAAGATTGGATCGAAAGACTCGACTGGTAATAGGATCAAGTATATATATATTTTTACAATGGGTTTTTGTGCTACATACCCCTTCCCAAGCTACAAAAAAAACTAATCCTCAATAATAATTGCAATCCTCATAGTCTCAGGTGGAAAAATATCATTATTATTATTATCATCATGACAGTTATTGCAACATTGGATTTTTCCCCTCATTCGAAATATTGCCAGTGGGCCAAAAATAGAAGGGCACAAGTAAAATGAAATAAAGCATACCACGTGTACCTCCCCCAAGTGGTGGGCCACGTGTATTGTTGACAAGTAATTTTACATTTGATTGAATGCATCTACATATGATTTAAATTACATGGTTTCTGGAAAAGTGCCCTTCTTGTACAGATATAAAGTGAATTTGAGCAAAACCAGATTGAATGTACATAATAGGGTCATCAACTAATGTCGCCAACACTTAATGTGGACATAACAATGTAATAATAATAATACATCACATGCGCGCCTACAACTGCCACCAGCACCTCCGCAACAAATGTGCAAAGTGCTATTTTTCTGTTTATTACATTTGATTTTTTTTCCTGGTTGACAGCATTTGCTTGGTAACAAAACTGGTTGCTGGATCATTATTTCTTACTCTCATTTGTAGTCTTCTTTGTAGTCATATTTGTACTGATTACAAGCCCATCATGCTATGTGTGCCAACAAAAGTGTAATGACAAAATGGCCTCATTAAAAAAAACCAGCTAACTATGCCCACATTTGATTTTACATTCACCTAATACAAACCAGTGCAGTAATGTGTTCCACAAAGACAACGGTAGAATTTCAGCATTATGTTCAACATCAGATGTACAATTTTTTCCTGCCAGTGATTCCTTCCATGAGCAGCTGATTTCGCACATCATCATGAGTGGAGATCTTAAACTATGTAATATATCATGTCCAATATTAACAGAAAAAAAGAAAATGAAATGTTCTCATATTATACTGATCATTCTCAAATAATTTGTGGCCAAAATGTCAACATTCACATAGGTATGATACTACTGCAGCAAATAAAATTATGACAATTCATGTTTAAGGCTCCCATGAGTTCACTGGAAACTCGGTAGGTCTGTTCTTCCATGGGTTGGTGTACCCCAGGTTTAACAACAGTGTAAGCATTACATTTGTTTATGTCCGTGCAGGGGGTGAGCTCTGGTGCATGCTCTGATTGGAAAGGGAAGGCTAGTGCAGCGGCTTCCAACCTTTTACCAACTGCGACCCCCTAAACATGTTTCCATAAATGTGCGACCCCTTCCTCCCCTCCCCCTACAACTGCCCCCTTTCCAGAAAACAGACACTCTGTACGGCCGCAAAAATGGTTCAATTGACACAGAAATTACAAACAAAAAAGTTGAACCAAGGCTTGCGACCCCCCCGGTTGGAAACCACTGGGCTAGTGTAAGACTTTGTTAGGGTAGAGTTGGCCTTACTGGCGTGCGGGAGGCGGGATGGTAGTAGTCGGTGGGGGCAGCAGGCTGTATCGCAAAGGCAAGGATAAACGATAGGCATGTATCCGCTGAGGATAGGTCTGTATCCGCAAGGAAGGAAGGAAGGAAGGTTAGGTTGGTACAGCATACCCCTTCCAAAATCCAAAAAATAAATCTGCCTTTGCGACATAGCCAAGCTGCCCCCAGCCACCACTCCCCCTGCCGCGTCCCGCACACCAGTAAGGGTTAGTCTTTCCAAACGAATAGGCCTAATGATATGTAAAATTGGTCTATAATTTCCAATTTGACTCATAGTGGAGATGTTGGATGATTTTGTGACTTCATCAACTACATAACTTAGTTTAACAATTACATCATAACTTATGCACTACATTTTTTCACATCGAGAGGCATGCCAGTATAAAACAACGGTGACCAGCGAATACTGGAGTTATTTTTTCTCAAGATGTGCCACCCTAACTGTAACCATATTTTCAGGGCAGTTTCTCCCCAGAATGTGACCACACCCCTTGAGACCTTGCCAATCCATGGGGTAATACTGTCATAATATACTGTAAGACATGGGAAAACAGGTGTTCTGAGGGGGAAATGAATGGAATTCAGGACATTTGTCTTTAGGTGAGATTTCATTGGAGATTCTTAGAAATATGCTCTCTTACAGTGATTTCTGATTCCCTAGATTTTGGGCCAACAGAATACCACCAGGTGGGCAGTTTAAAAATTCTGGTCACCCCTGATTTTACAGCCATGCCACTTGAGTACTGCAAAAATGGGGTAATTGTACTGATTTTCTGTGTGGTCACTATTTCATTACAGTTGCAGCCACTTGTCACATCAAATTATTTTAAACTTGCTTATGGCACAAAGTACTGTAATGCTGAATAAGATGTGTGATTTCTGGGATAGCTCCCAAGCCATGACCTGGCATTTGTAACTTCGTGGCTAGCAACTACCCACTTAACATGGCAGATCTCACCTTTCAAGGTTCCCTAAAGTAATGCTAGCCTGATATAACTTGGACAAGTATCACATTTTGTTCTATTAACTACATAATCTGTGGCGAGCAGTTCGTCTTGGAGAACCCATGTATGGACGTTCCACACACGTTACATCATGGCACAAACACTATCGTCTGAGGGATGACCGCCAACTAGCATCCCCTGGGTCAGACATTTCCTTGGCGATCTGGCTGTTTACTATGCCGTTCCATCACTCCATTCTGCGGCAAGCATTTTGTCCTGGTGGACAGATGTATGGACGTGTCTGTGTTCAAGCAGCAACTGAGCAGGGATGTCATGACCATTCATCCTTAATATCACCATTAGATGGCTAAATTATGATAAATCTTGTAGAACCATTTTGCCTTACATTTGCATGAAGATTCTGTGTATGATCATTTTGAAACATCCTGTACAGAATTCATTAAAATCTGATGCTTTCACATAATTATGCTAATAATGAGTTGATATATGAAGGACAATACCTTAACCATGTTGAAATGTGCATGGGAGCTATTGTTTTGTTTTTGTGATAATCAAAGGGTCCTGGCAAAAGTAGTTCAAGCACAAAATGGTACTAAAATTTTTCCGCATGGGAATGAAGTATGTGTACATATGCGCAAAACTGCAAGCTTATGCAGGGCACTAGATGGCATCTTGGCCTTGCCAAGTGTGCTTTTTCAACATAAAAAGATTATTATTTTATTCTGTTGCAAAAACTAAACAGCCAATGAGAACGTATCTAACCTCTTTTATGTCCTAACTTGGCTTCATAGCTCTAATTTTTCAACAGATCCATAAAATCATCAAAGACTCTTGAGTGACTGCACTTTCACCCCAACTATCCTCACTCTGCTTAATTTCTGTTGATAAGTTTGGTGCAATAATGCACATCAATATTAATTGATTCAATCAACTCCAGTACAATTCTGGATCCCAAGGTTGTGGGTTCGAACCCGGCCGAGGTCGGTGACTTTTCTCTGGGTGGTAGAAAAGTGAGAGTCCACCTTCCTTCGGAGGGGAAGTAAAGCCATCGGTCCCGTGTGCTTGTGACATTGCGCGAGTGCACGTTAAAGATCCCCAAAGTGGCCAAATTTCCAGGAGGACCACCCCCTGACGTCGGTGTTGAGCCTTAGAGGCAGAAATAGGCAGACGTTAAGCCTCACTGAACCCAGTACAATTCTGGAGTGCCTGATTATGTGAATATATGATCGTATTCGTGCAGAAATAAGAGTATCGTAATTATTTATGCGCCAGCCTGTGATTTTCAAAAGGATTTCATGCTCTCTCGCTGACATCTAGCACTAAAGTATACACTTTGCTACCAATGATAGTCCTTTGGAATAATGTAATTTGAATGATAGTCTGGATAACAAGTGGGGTGCTGACATCAATTTTTTTGTATACTACCCTACTGAATGTAGATATCCAGTGAATGACCTGTGACCATGGGGCTCAAAAGCAAGCAAACAATGATGACATCTGATGGTGTGTGTAAAATAAATAAGCCCATTTCCCTAGAAGTGTTAAATCCAGAAATGAACAGTAACACTTTAACAATACGTATATTAAAGATTATGTACATAATATTAATCATACATTCTTCTGGTAATGAGACTAAACACTAACTTGCAAGCCATCTAAGTAAAAAAAAAGAAAGATAAATGCAGCAATGGGTTAAGTCTGATTGCTTATGTCAGAATCTATTGCGGGATTCTTGATAAAACTTGGATGAGTCGCCCTTTCAATTCCTCTAAAAGTTTATGCCTCATTCATGCCCCTGATTCCATCCATAGGATAGCTGTGACAGAGGTTAACATCCTAGCCATCAAGTTATTGCCTCTCCCATGCCCCCATTTCACTAGCCATCGCTAATCCCAAAACGACCTTGAGCTAATGCACAAAGCAGCACCAACATAAAAATGCCAGCTATTTTTTGATTCATAAGGCATGAATTCTTACCAATACATTTTAACTATGTGCTCAAACTTCAATGAGACTTCTTTAGGCATTGCCTGAATCCTATTCTCATCAATAGACTCAGCAATAAGGAAGTTAAAGAAATTGTGTGAAGGGGGCCAGTTTCAGTTCACAAACTAATGGAACATGCAGTTCTGACTAACAAATGTTCAGTGAAAGTTCAGTGAACATATAACAATAGACCTACATAATGGTAGGTCACAAGATAAATTCAGTAAATAATAATCAGTACATAACAGTGAAAATCCTGAATGTCAAGTAACAAGATATAAATATTAAGCAAACATACATTGAACATTTGTATTACTAGGTGTAGGAACTCGGCTCCTCAGAATAAAACGCAATGGGTGGAATTTTCGTTCCACTGCTAGTTACTGCTAACTTAGCAGTACCAATGCCAACACTGGTACTGCTAAATTAGCAGTAACTTGCAGCAGAACGAAAATTCCACTCATTGTTGCCCTGCTTGCTAATAATATTTCATCAGAATATACTGCCACATCCTTATCATTGGGCCCAATATTTCCACAACAGCAGCAGCATAAAGATCAGTTCAATGACACTTCTCCATGTCTTGTGTTAGTTCAGTTCAGAAACACCAACCCAATTGGGCAACACAAACAAGAAAATCAGTTGATACATCTGACAGTCAACCATAATTTTTGGCCCAACCCCATCCTTCCAACCAACTGACAATATCTGTGTCAACCGCACAAACCGACCAGAATATTAACAAATCTTTTACATGAACTTCGTACCACTCAGATCCAAAATGTACGCAACACTCGTTCGTCACACAAGACACTTTCCAACTATGAATTGCAACAAATTCCGCACCCGGCATAACCCCACCAATTCGGCACTAATTCAGGAGAATGAGCTTACCCGAGTGATTCCAAACCACCAGGCTTCTCAAGGGACTCCCAGATGGCCCGCTGCCTTCAGTCTTCCAGGCAGACAGCCCCAAATACCGGGCTGGCAATCGGCTGAGGAACAACATAGTCCGCGCGGCCATGTTTGACTCGACGACCACTACATGGAGACTGGCTGAGTTTCAGTCAGGTCAGCGCCTCAAAGCGGTAGTCGTAGGAGGCATAGAGTGGAGCCTTTTTTGATTGGAAGTTGCAACAGGTATTATAGTTGAAGGCCTTTTGCTTGTTGCTTCAGAGATAATGCGGGCACATACTAGGGGTTTCAGGAAATATTTGAGGCTGACTAAATTTTTTTGTTTGCTATTGGCTGAGTACATGGCCTGTCAGAGGTGGCACAGTACATCGTTAATGCGCGCCGTTTATTAATTGCAATGTTGATTCCCACATCGGAATGTCATGCCCATAAGCAGATTCATTAGAACTAATTAGCCGCCGAGTAAGGTTGCATCAAAATTTTTAACTAGTTAAATATCAGTTTTATTAACGCGGTACTAGAAAATGGTAGTAGTATAATAATAATAATAATAATAATAATAATAATAATAATAATAATAATAATAATAATAATAATAATAATAATAATGGATACCCCGTGATAGGCCCCTTGGGCCTCTTAGGGGATCATCTTTTGAATAATCATTTGCCTTTAATGTGATGGATTTTGATAGTGGGAGGAAACGGGAGAACCCCGAGAAAACCCACGCGAACACGGAGAGAATATGCGACACCATGAAGATCAGACTTGTTTAATTGTATTTTGTACTACCATTTTCTTAGTGCGACACGGTGGCCGAGCGGTTTGCGCCGCAGCCTTCCACCTCTAAGGTCCCGAGTTCGATCTCCGGGTCGGACGGAGGATTCTTATGTGGATAGAGTTTCGATGGGTTAATTGCGAGGAAAGGGTTGGGTTGATGACTTGGCCCGCTGCAAAACAATAAGAAGCAAGCACGTTTATTACTGCAATTATTAATGCGGGTAGACAAGCAGTAGGCCTACTTGCAAGTGTAATTATACACTTCCCATCCATGATGATTACAGGGCATACGCGTGTCGAAAGACGAGTACAAGTCATGGTACGTAAATGTGTCGTGTAATGATTCATAAAATAATGTATTCAATTATTGTCATTTTGGGAAGGATCGAATGCGGGAAAACTCTTTCGTAGACATTGTTCTAATTGCGTACCGGTATGAATAATAATGGATATTTATTATTTAAGTGCTGGGGTGGATGCTGGGAGGCGCGGGAATGAAACCAGCCAGACGTAAATATGACGGATGACAAAAATAATATCTTGTTGAAATAAGGGGAGTCATACATACAGCACTTGGGAACAGTATTTTCATCCGGCCTTTCGTTTGATACTGCATAATAAAGGAAACACGGCAACAACCTCAATTACCGCTGCAATTCGTGTGGTGTTAAATATTGACAAATACCACCAATATTTTCGTACATAAAAACTGGAGAGGTTACGCACTCGTGCAGAATTTTACACCGAGTTATGTTACATTTTAAAACGAGCATTTTTTCAGACATTCTGATGACGCGCGAAGTTACATAACATTTAAAATTTTAAATATGACAAGAAATGTCCTCCGAATAGCAAAATGTATACACGATTGCTGAAATAAAACGATATAATAATCTGGATTCATTGGCGCGAAACACCGTCGTCTGTAGCCACGTTACATCAGGCAGCAGCCGACAGGTCAGCGACCGCAGCCCCCTCAAAGTGTAACCAGAAGGACTTCTTTTTTGTGGTCTCTCGGGAGTAGTGGCCTTCACGCCCCCCACCCCCTCCACTTGTCCCTCCCGCCATGGGCCTCATCTTCCTGCATCTTCCCAGTTCCCAGCCGGCTGCTCCTCGCCTGACTCTTTATCATGTTGGGTGTATTCTTGTTGCTGTTGGCGCTCTTTGAGCCCATGATGTCTGATAAGCCTGGGAAGGATAAGTATAAAATTTTGGTGTTTGGTGGAAATGGGTTCATCGGTGCAGAGGCAGTGTCCCAGCTTAGTGGTAAGGGGCATGAAATATACATGATGAACAGGGGATCTTTCAATTACGACTACAATGAGAGGATCAAGCCGCATGTGGAGAATTTTGTGTGCGACCGTGATGATGGAATTGGGTATTGCGGTGATCTGATGAGTGTCATCAAGAGGACACCCAAGTTTGACTACGTGATTGACTTCAGTGCGTTTGAACCACGGGACATTAAAGATTCGATCAAGGTACTGAAGGGTAAAGTAGGGTTGTATGTGTACATCAGCACGGACTCGGTGTATGAAGTGTGTGCATACAAAAACCATTCCGGAGAAGTATTGGAAACGGATGCGGTGCGTCCGTATGACCCGGTGTTGAGGAAGCAGTTCAATACTGATGACACATACGGAGATGAGAAGCTGGGTGGAGAAGAAGTGCTGATTCGTCAGCGGGATGAAGGTGGCTTTCCTTATGTCATATTTCGCCTCCCTGATGTTCTGGGAGCACGTGATTCGACATACCGCTGGTGGATCTATCACATGTGGATCAAGTTCAACAGTGCTATCCGCACAGCCATTCCTATTCCTCCTAGTGTGACAGACCTGAGAACAAGCTATGTGTATGTGAAGGACATTGCCCAGGCTGTACTGCTTTCCATGGAAACTCCTGCTGGTTGGGACCAAGCTTACAATCTAGGATTTGATAGGGACTTCACTTTGCAGGAACTGTTGAAAGACATGGCTGAAGAACTTAATAAACAATGGGTTAGTACCTTTCACATGAAAAGTGGCTTTCATGTAATGCAATGTTATTTATTATAGGTTCAGCCATACTTGGCAGAGTCGGATGACGTGTCAAGCTTCTTCCCGTCAGTGACTCGTGGAGCCCTGGACATTTCCAAAGTGAAGAATCTCTTGGGATATAAGCCCACTGAGTGGAAGGTAGCCTTGAAGGAGATTACAGAATTCTATGAGAAGGCTTTCCACGAATATCCTAGAGAAAGGGACAAGATTGTAGGGAAGGTTCAGCATTATGTTGTTCCTGGACCACACAGGGGCGAGTTTCTAGATGCTGTCAAAGCTGCCATTCAGGAGGGAAAAGCTCAAAGTAATACAGGTGAGTTGTGAGAAGACTAATTCATATTTAATCTTGCAAACTTTTTTTGCTTCTAGGTCATGTACTAAGCAAAGTGGAACTGCAAGGCTTTTATATCTAATGTTTTTTTTTGCAGGAAAATAATGGAGAAAGAAATAGTATTTTCTAACAACATCATTTATAATCTGTTAATATCTGAGATGTGCCTAATGCCAACTGAACGCAGTCTTCCCTTTGTCTAACAAAACACTCATAATTCTAGAAAACTCAAAGTAATGATTCTTTTTTATTTTTCTGACTTAATAATAATAATAATAATAATAATAATAATAATAATAATAATAATGCGGGTAGTGCTTGACGTCCTTGAGTAGCACTGACCTTTATTATCCTGTTGTAGTACGATACATACTGGAACCTTTAACGAAGCACCCAGGCCCATGGGCAGGGTGACAGGGAGGGGATGTGCAAAGTGCAAGTGCAATGTCTATAACGGTACATTTTGTGAACTCCCTGGGTGGTTAGTCTCAAGGCATCTCACCCGAGACGAAGCCAGAGACGATCCAACTCTGCATGAGATAAAGGAGGGAATGCCCAGGCTTGGGATCGAACCCGCGACCCTTACATCCGTGGGCGTATACGTTACCGCAGCACCACTCCACCTCTCCTGTTTATTTGCTGACATAATTTTGACATTAGCAGTGATGGGCACTATTCAATTTGCAATTGAATTGATTAGTGAATTGCACCATTGCATTGCAATGAATGGAATTATGATGAATGGGACACACTGGAAAATGAATGTGAAATTGGATGGCAGTAAATTGGCATTGACTGGGCATAGAATTAATTAGGAAGCAAGTGCCCAATGAATTAAACTGAGTTAATTCATTTGCAAATGTATTGTGCCCGCTCTGCTTATTACTGCAGTGAAACCTGCATACAGGGTGAAGGGAAACTCGCGGACAATCGCCCAGTAGACTGATAGTACTTGTAATACTAATACAAGGATGTGCAATTAGTTCTGGGCGCTGTTGCATAGTTAATGCATACGGTGCAGTCAAAGTTTCGTGACGTCACATCCATTCAGCCAGCTTCAAAGAAGTAGAAGCCAGCTCGAGGGCCTCCAAATAATCAGGCCTTAGGTCCATAACACATTGTCCATGTGCAATAGGTGATCAAAACCTGTCTGAGTAAGAATCCGGGTGCGACACCCGTGCACTTTGTTGTGTTTACCTCATATTTTACCATCCGGCTCTCTTCACTTTAAAGGCGTATTAAGTATAATTATATATTATAGTACGTATTAACTCTACGCAACGGCACCCACAACTAATTGCACATCCCTATATATATTAGTTTTACTCTTTTACAAGTACTATCAGTCTACTTGGCGATTGTCCGCGAGTTTCTCTTCACCCTGTATAGGAGAACTGGTCCATTCCATGAATGTTTTCCATAACAGACAAGTTTCTACTACGAGGTCTAGTCAAAAAATAAGTTTCGCGATGCTACGGTTTCGACTCCATGTGACAGACAGGGTAAAAACGAGTGTGAGCAGATACTTTGATCCTTCCTATACTTTATAGGACGGATAGGCTCCTACTTGCAACTTCGGCGCAGGAGCAGCAGCCGTTGGACAAGACCGAGTGGCGAGCTGAGCGTGGCCGCTGACATTCCGCCAGGAACTGTCATGCCAGACAGAGAGTGTTGGTCACATGGACTAAGGCAGAAGTGAGGACACTTGAGGACACTGTCTGTAATTGTTGTGACTGGTATTCCGGGTCTCTGGTTGTCCTTTACACTCATGAGCTTATTCTGAAATTGCTGGCACCATATTGCCACACGATTTGCTCAGACATGACATCTCCGGACCATACACCTCACTAGCCAGCGACGAAGGTCGTATGTCGTATGTCGACCACTGGTAGCAAACATCTGCCCTCACTTCTGTCATAGTCTATGTGACCAACACTCTGTCTGGCGAAATGTGGGCTCGGCTCACCACTCACAAGGGAAGTGTCTGTAGTGCAATCGGCCAATCGGCCCGAAAATGACACTAGGGGTAAATCGCAGGCCAGAAATTCATTGGTGAAAGTAAAA
>KZ539260.1:4736-18998 GCA_000934665.2 Catajapyx aquilonaris | reverse complement strand
GGGGGGGGGGGGGGAATATGGCAGTTGATTTTAGTCAGTGAGAATGAAAAAGGGCCCAAGTCCAGGTTCCTGAACTTGACAAGAGAAACAAACAAATGCATTTTATTTTACAAGTATGCGGGATGGAAGAAATTAATACTCGATTTTACACTCAATATCCTTCATAACCTCAGACCAGATCGAGTCACCTGGTGTTTGTCCAGCACATTGTGAAAGTGATAAACGTATATGAGTCGCCTGATCGGAGCTCTTTTGTGAATTAAGTCCCTTCCTTGAAGTGGAGGTTTCGCTGAGATACAAATAGAATTAGGATATAATCACTTTAATAACTTCTGCCCCTTAAAGAGCAGAATATTGCCAAACACTATAGGGTGGAATTTTCGTCGTACTACTAGTTACTTCTAACTTAGCAGTACCAGTGTAGAGCAGTGGTACTGCTTAGTTAGCAGTAATAACTAGTAGTACAACGAAAATTCTACCCATAATTAGCCTATCAATATCAAACAAAATTGGATTGAGGGTCTTTTCATTATGACGTGCTCATTATGTAATGCTACTGTTTTTAAATGTTTGCATGTGTACAGTACAGTGATCCCAGACATACACTGTTTTTTTACACTGCTCTACACTTACACATCTCCTGAGAAATATTTTAAGCCAAACACACTTTTTATTTGCACAGAATTAGATTGCCATTATGTCATCAATTAACTGGAATTTCGACCCCAAGTGTTACTGTTGGCAACATAACCCTGAATTTTCCAAGTGTCACACACCATGAGCCTGTATTGTTGGACATTAGCATGATATTGCAGGTGACCCCATGCTTTTCAAGAGAAGTGCTTCCTCGCGATCCTCTTCCTGAAATACTCGTATAATAAATATTATTGTGTTCTGTCTTGTCAGATTTATTATTGTGTTCAAAAATCCGTTGTAAATTTATATGATGTTTTCCCTGTCAAAATTATACCCAAAAAGCCACACTCCCTTTTTAACCTGAGAGGGTTTATGAGAAGGTTTGTTATGACTAATGCCCGCATGGTTTAGGGACCAATTATTATGTCACTTTAAGTATGCGGTATAGGTCAACAGAATCAATGCTGCAGAACTTGTGACAAAAAAACCGGGTATAACATGGGATAAGAAACTTTAGGTCAGGGAAGGGGTAGTATATAGAGTGGAATAGGACAGAATAAATCGTGACATCATTATAACTATGCCCAACAGTTTCTGTGTAGCCAATCGTTGTCGACAATACTTGAAACCCACACCGTATATTTTTATCACAAAACTATTCTAGAGGCTTTAATTATTTGTCATTGTCTCTATTTTAGTGCCTTTCAGACCTAACCCCGAACTTTTAATGACGCGTTTGAATATTCATACCGACATTTGAGGTGTTGCCACGTCGCGTTGTGTCTGGGATAACGGGATGTAACTTCGAACATGTTTCTGAATAAGGCCTTCAACCGACACTATTCCCTCCATCCGGCTCCAGTCTGAGTATAGCTTATTCAGCCTTTATCATGGCAATAGTGACATATTTCTGAATATGATCCATAACGTGCAGTTGTAGGCTTGTGACGAATACCGCATTCCACAATAAGCACCGTTTGGCCATTAAAAATATTTACTTAATTTCTTCCAAAAAAACAACAACATAGCCTCACGATGGCACAGGATTTAAGCTACTACTGTACACAACTTCACGGCAATCGAAGCATTCTTCGAACTGCGGAACAGGATTTTACAAGCCTATACAGGCAAGTTTACACGAGGCAGCTTATGGCACGTAAAATGGGGGGNGAGAACCAGTATGAAAATACGCCAACCCTTGCACCAAAATACCTCATCGCTTGTACGAAAATACGCGAACGAAATCGTGAACGACACTACGTGCACAAAAACTTGTACGAAAATTCGTGCACGAACAGGCGCACGGATATTTGTTCGAAAAGTGGAATGAAAATACGTGTTTGAAAACTTGAGTGGCAACTCATCTGCTAAAAATTCTCCGGCTGAAGAGGTGAAACTATAGTGCAGGACTATACGTCTGGATTAGGGCTTACCATGTTTGGACGGTGCTCTTGCAGCGTTGAAGAAGGACCCACAACAATGCCTGACTGCACGTTGCAGTTCTTATATGGCATTACTCAAGACATTTCAAGTGTTGCATCTTTGAGCATCCAGACCGTGGTCTGGACCTTGCGACCGAGCGACCTTTATTGGTTCGTAACGATCTCCAAAAAATATTTGGCAGGATAGAACCTATAGGGAGTGACCAAGAGACGAAAGAATACGTAGGTTTCGTGGCGAGAGCGCTCGATATTGGCTTACAAAATATGGCACTACATTTCGAAAAATGCTTTTATCGACATGTTATTTGTGTCCATGGTAGCTAAAAGTTTTTATTACGTATTACGAGGGTGATTTGATATTAGGGTAAAATTCTATAAATAATGGCCAAACAGTACTTACATTTGGAATGTGGTAATACCATCATGAATCATAACGAGGTGTAGCCTACATGTGTGCCTCTTTGGCAACCGACATGGAATAATGCTGTACATTGTCACAAAGTATTTTTTTTGTAGAAAAAAGTCCACAAAATTTTGCTGTCTTGGCAGGAGATGTTAGTTTGCTACAACACTTCAAATGATTTTGTTGTCTCTTAGGGCAAATGTGAAGACTGCTGAGGTCATGACTTGTTATTGGATAAGCTTGACTCAAACCTGCAGTGTATGGTAGGCTGCCGGAAACCTGAAGGGAGCAGGTGGATCTGACAAACATCGCTCGGCAAGGACACCTAGAAGACATGTAACCTGCTGTGGTCTGACGCCCACACTTGAATCCTGGCACAGGTAGATGAGGATTACTTTTACTTGTCTTGTTCTTGTATTTCATATCTTCGCATGCAGACTACCACATCCAACTGCACATTGTAAATGATATAAGACTAGTAACTAGTCAATGTAAGCAAAATAACAGTTATATTTCTAGTGCTCATATTACACACCATACTGTACGTGACATGAATATAGAACTCGCAAGTTTAAAAAAAATGGTAGAGATCATCCTCTTCCATAATGAATTTTGATACAAATCCAACGGTTTTTTTCACTGTAGGCCTGCGTTTTATAAAATGTCCCCATTGCATAACATTAAAGAGAGATCAATCTTTACTGTCAATATGGTATGTCATTAAAGACCTCGAGTAGGGATAAGCAAGATTGATGTTGAATATTATACGAAGTTTCCCGTTGTATGGGTGTTGCGCATATGATGGAGATGCGAGATGTAGAGCCTGGAAACTGCAAACCAAGGGGTACGTGGGGCAGTAATTGCGGAAATGTAATTGAATGAAACAGACAACAATGTTCCACACTCGAGCTGTCGAAACATAATTATATGGAACAACTGTTTCAAGTTATGAGTAAACATTGCAGGATCAAAAAAATACCATGCACTACATTAAATGACAATCCAATCCATGTTGTTTTGTCGGAGAGAAACGTTATATGAAAACAAAGGTGTGTGAACTTCAATTCCAATTCGCTGTCCATATTTTGCCAACAAATTATAATAACAAGCAGACATCCATGAGCATCCATTCATGGCCGAATGCCTAACTTGTAAAAAAAAAAAGGCAAACCCCCACGTCATTATGTTATACCGGTATGCAGTTAACTGATAACTCAGTTAATCAGTTAATCAAGGTAATCAACTACTCAGGCAGCAAATAATATTTATCCCCTGCAGCCAAATATCAACCCTTTATTATTTTAAATTAATCCACACCAAATTGGCCTACCCGAAAACTTAGAGGTTCAATAAATCGGGGGGCCACATACCCCTCGAAACAATACACCCCGCTCTCCTAATAACAATATTGTTGAACATAGTCGCTAAAGGCGTGCTGACTAACGACAACAGCTCACATTCCAACCGGTCGAGCCCCGGTCGGCCAGCTATATAGTTGTAGGGACACGACTGACCGACTCCCACAAACGACCTAGTGGACGAAGGCACTAAACAAGCGTCATTAGAGGGGAGGGCAAGGGGGAGAGGGGGGGGGCAGCAAATGACAAGGCCTCCCCCATGAGCGACGATCTCCCCCCACTTACACAGATCGACACCGGGGGCCAAAAACTAGTACAACAACAACGTCGTTGTCACCGGATGCGCACAAAACCACACCCCTGTAATTTTGCATTAGGACACGTAAAGGCGTGGGAAGGACTGACCCCTAGGTTTTCAAACAAAAAGTGGGGAGGTAGGGTAGGGAGGAAAAGTCAGTTNCCCCCCAACTGTTTATGTAGGGGAGACAGTCGAATGCGACGCATGCGTCGACGGGGCGCCCTCGAGGGGGGATAACACGAGGCAAAACAAGAAAGTGGTAGTGGTCGGAGCGTAGTCGAGGAAGGTTGGTTGGCCCCCGTTGGCTTCTTCCTCACCGGGCCATGGGGGATGGGGAATAGTCCGGAGAAGGGAGTTTGGTTGAGGGAGAAGAAGAGGAAATATTATGTCTTGTGGGGCAGCAGCTGCGGACTTGCGTGCTTGTGACTGATTCGTAGTCGCAACTTTCGGAGGTCTTTCTTTTCGTGCGTTTTTTGGTTTTCTTTTTGGTTACTTTCCCATTCCGGAGGAAACAGGAACCGACTCTGGGAAGAGATGGAAAAACTTCTGTCTTCTTGCGCATTACTCTGGATTTTTCTCGTCCTTTGTGAGTACTAGATTTGGACAACTTTCCGGGTTGTTTTTTGACGTAGCCGGTGGGCAGTGCATGGCCGGCAGTTTCGGGGAGCGAGAAGTTTTGTCATTATAGCTGTCTAATGCAATGGCCAGGCGACAAACAAGGCCGGTAGTTGTAATTACCACAGCACACGTGGCGGGAATTGACAGGACGTGTGCTGGCTGGAGCACTACAGAGATTGGGGCTTATGTTTGCTGCTTTACAAAATAACGTGTGTGCGATAGCGTACCTTGACTTCAAAGAGTACTTCAAGTAGCAATGCTTTGTGTGGGATTGAAGCAATTTGCTGCTAACAGTATTATAATATGTAATAAAGCGTAAGAAGAGCTGGGGGAGGATTATATTGTCAGAGTCATGAACCAGTTATTCTGGTACGTGTACTATAATTTACTGCTGGTGATGTGGATAAGTGATATACACTATAAAAGAAAAGCTATAGGTCACAGGAGCGCGAGTAACCTAATAGAGTTATCTGATAAGTAAGAAATCTTCCCTGAAATACGGATGGAAAAGGCTGCGACACTGACCTGATTTTGAATGTTCTGGATGAAACTTTAGTTGAGAATAAGAGAGAGCGAAGAATAAATATCATAATTTCAATAATCTATATTGCAAAAGCTTGCAATATCCGTTACATGAAATAGTTTTCTATAGTTGCTCGTATTAAAAACTCTAATATTTCGCTTGATCCAGGTCACAGAGTAATATTGCAGATAATCTTTTTAATTACATTATAGTTTGAATGACAGTTACACATGATTTCGTTAAAATCATTAAAATTTTACTTGAGACTTGGTGTGAAATGTCATTTTTGCTGTAGTGCATAATATATTTAAATCAGTGAGAATTTTAAATGCTACGGATTAAACTTGCATGTCATACATGACAAATGACTGTCACAGTTGTGGAATTGAATGAAAGTTAGAAATTAACTTTTCCAGCTTCATCATCCTATGTATTTATGAACTTCGTGATTTGGGAAACATTATTATGACAATTTTTCGCAATAGCTTACATTCTGTTAATCAAAACGCTACCCGGAAGCCTTTTTATTTGCGTAAAACCTAAAATATTTGTAGAACCGAAACGCTGAATGATCAGATTTAGATCAGATTTATAGATATAAAATGGAGTTTAGAATGCTGAAGATTGCATTTTTTTCCCTTATGGGATAATTAATTTTCAAACATTTCTGACTTTGCCACAAAAATCCCAAGGACATGAAACTGTGTCTCTGATCATCCTGCATTTCAAGTCTTCGTTCTGGTGTAGAAATGATTGCACGTAAATCTTTGATATTTTTGCATGTAACTGCATGTCACTGTAATGCATTCTTAACCAAGTTACTGTTATTGAAATATATTTACTTGTGGTAAGTAAATATGTTAACAAGTCCTATACTCAGGTATAAATTTTCATTACATTACGTAGGTACATGGATTTCACCAGGTATATGAAGATTTCTGCTTTTTCATGCAAAAAGTAATAAGCTACGCATGGATGACCCGATTAATGACTAAATATATATCGACTTCATCATATTTGAACTGCTATTTTAAGCATGGTGAATTAAACTCCAAAACCTTCATACCATATTAACTGAAGCCAACTGAGTACTTGCAAAATTCCATTTAAATGCATAGGGTATGACAATAACCCAGGGGAGGCCCAGAGGGCAGAAAAACATGACTAACCTATTGCCAATTTTCAGCTTTCGGGATAGATCACATCATGTTATGTATATGCGGGTGTCAATGGCATAACACATGCTGGGTATACTTTAACATCAATCTATATACTGAAAACTCTCTGGGCAGGAAATTTCCAGTATGCAAATAAAGCTGTTGCAGTGGGAATTAAATCATTTAGAATAGATAACAACTTTACAAGCTCTATTCCATGCACCCAAAGTTCTCAGTGCAAGTTCTTCAAAAGATTTTGACGCCATGTGATTTTAGAAACTGTTCTCAATCTAATCATACGAAGACCTAGAGGGCAGAACTATTACAGTCCCATTTTAATAATTAGGAGACACGAGGGTTTCAAATTTGAAGGTTGTATTACATCTTAGGGGATAATTTGATTTTCAAACATTTCGTATGGCTTTTAAAATACGTAGACGAGAACAAAATTGACTTAACCATCGCGTATAGTCAGCGTCAAGAACTACACATTGTACAGTGCCTAACCCAATTTCGTCTAAAGTATGACTCTGATGGTTCTGCATTTTAGGCCTTCACAGATATATACCGTGCATATTTTTAAAAAATGAGACGCCCACAGTACCATGTCAACCAAACTACGGTAACACATGAAAATCTCAATTACATTAAACAATGACTATTATTGCTCGTGACATTAATTTAATTTCGAATATCAGTCGGTGCGCGAATAATATTTTTATAATTACCATTCAATCGGCTGCAATGTTAAACGCTACATCTAACAAAGTTGTACGTTAATTGGATCAAATAATACCGGAACAGCACAAACACGCAATTTGTCAGATTGTTCCCAATAGCCTGCATACGGCCCATCATCGAGTACCTTCCAGGCCTAATTGAGGTTACAGTAGAAGTTGTTCAGGTACACCATAGTGGTACACCATCAAATTGATGCACAATGTGAAGAATGCGCTCAGGTGTTTTGATCTCATCATTTTCATATGTGAAGTGGCTGCTGGCTACAATGACAAAATACCATTATTCATGCGCCATACTTGGAGGAAAAATTGGAGTAGCTTCCCATTAATTAAAATTTCAAACGAGAGTGGCCGGCTTGTATGCGTGCAGAAAAAAATCAGGATAGTCCATCGATAGTCACAAGGGGGCGGGTTTATACACGAAAATACTGCCGTCGTAATAATTAATGCAGCACGGATGGTCCAGGAAAGTAACATGGCAGGTGTATTATTAAAGTAATTTGGACCCCCTGAATGAGTAATAATAAATATATTTACTCTCTGGTTTACCGGCCTGCAGTACGTATACGCAGGGATTACAGCCTCTGCGGGTTAATATTGTACGCACCAGCGAACAAAAACAAAACAAAAACAAACAAAAAACTGGGGGTATAATTATTATAAGGCCTCTGTGGGTGCAGGCCCCACAATTTCATTGGTGGGAGAAGCTGAAGAGGTCACATGCCCAGGGGTATGAATATTACGGCCCACTTTGCAATTAGGAGGATTTGTAGTCATTTATGACTAATGATATGCACAATTATATAAGCAGTTGATCGTGTTATAGTGGTAACGCACCCAGTAAACTATAATGCAGGTATACTGATTGGCGGCATATTTGAGTAGGGGTCGAGAGCCACTGCACTATGCCAGGGTATACGTAATGAATGATATCAAGAACATTCTGGTTGGCCGTTTGCACGCGAGGCATTTGATAACTACTATTTCTGTCTCGGTAGCAATTAACGCGATTACAATGTCTACTTTACGGTTATGCAACTTTTTTTTTTCTTCCCCTCCTGGCCTCCATCGTTGTTGTTAATGACTGCCCTTTTCCCCGAGTGCGAAATGACGTCACCATAATCTGGATAGTGTAACATGTGTGGAATTCTCGGGCAATGAATTAGTGTGGGAGTTGTCATGTCAGGATGAAATATTGCGCTTATGGTTACGAAACACGCAATGCGAAAGTCTTGGGAGGCCATTAAATTCCACCGTATCTTTAGAATGGGTAGGCAATAACGACGTGAAAATTACGGTAATAATGCTTTTAATAATTACGATTACATTCTTTCCTCCGCATTTTATTAGGCCATCTCTTGCTTTTCAGTGGTAATGCCGTATGGTTTCTCACGCTTGCATTTCTGATATTGTACTATATATACTTTACACCTCTGAAAACAGGGTCACACTGTTAATGTCGCTTTCTGAATGTCTTGAACCTCTCACGTTGCTTTGGAGCGACTTTGAAGCTATATTTGTCATGCCAAACTGTTATACGCAGGTTAGAAAAAAAAATCATCCCCGCAGGAATTTGACATTCAAAAATACATATATACCACCATATATTATTATGCCATGTAAGAATGTAGTTGGAGCGAGATGAAACCTATGTTTACAGTGCTAACAAATTAGTCCCGCGGCTACGAAATTATGATGCAAAAGCTTATAAACAACTACTCGCAACCATAACAAAACACTTCAAAAACTGTGTAGTTCATGGAGGATATTGAGAGGGTTGAATAATGTTTTGGACTTCAATTTCTTTCCGAAAATATTTTAACTTAATTAGTTTGTTAAGATTGTTGTCTTTCTTCAAGCAGCAGTGCTTCAAGAAAGACAACAATCTTAACAATTATTTCAAAATCTTAACATTATTCACTGAATTTATTAGAGCACTGTAAGTGATTTAACGTGTCCCAGGGGTGGGGCAGATTGAACCACGGTGTGGGGCATATTGAATCATCGCATGAAAGAAGGTGAATTATTGAATGATGCAAAGTGAATCATTTTGTGGGATAAGATGAAACAGGAGGAGAATTAATCCGTAACATATTTCTACAAAAAAACTTTTCTATTAATATTAGCGCCACGTTCATGATCTACGTCGGAATACCTATAATATTTCATATAACTTACGGTATCTTAATTTGCAGTCGCGTAAGAATGTAAAATAAGACTATTTCAAAATATCCAAACTTTGCGGAATTTTATCAGATTCAATTAGGTCCAAGCAGATTTTGCTGTTCATCAGAGTGTGAAACTACTATGCGGACTTTGTTCTCTAACCTTTGGCCTATACAGCGCAGTCAAGTTTCGTGCAGGCTCTTGCATCTTGTTCAATGCTCAGTGAACAACCATGTGCTTTAACCCCCGGAGCAGCGACCAAGTTTTGGAAACTTGCAGTAAGTCGGTTCCTTCCGGTATACAGGGAACACTAATCCGATGCAAGTAGGCTCAGTACTGAATCGAGTGGACATTTTGGCATTACACGAGTTCGCCATTTTGCCACTGCTTTGCACTCATCTTCTTGTACAGTAATAGGAGATTGTGCTCCAACTTCAGATTGATGCTCCCTAGCATCCTGAATTGCAAGTGACCACCCTATATACAGTACATCTGAGAGTCCAAGGAGGAACACCAAATACTTCCAACCCCGCTAGAATCAATCTCCCGGTTCCCATATTTTACAGGCACAAGCACATGTTGCAAAAACAGACTCCACCCTCATCTATTACATCAGGCCGATTTTTACAGCTGGCACTGGGAGCCATCAATCAGTGGGGCGGCTCGATTCGTGTTGGGCATACACTCTTTTGTGTCCCAATGTCCCCCTGGATGGACCTTGATGGATCGGGCTGGAAAACGATCCTACAAGGCCCCGATCATTGTCACGACTCTCTTTTTAATGCCCCCGTGGACCATGATGGCAGCAACAAGAGGGGACCAGTTTCCACGTGCATGGGTTCGGCCCATGTAGCTCCGGTGCTGGGGCTAGAGGCGTGACAAAAGATTCACCGGGGCCAGATGATGTGCCCTGCTGCTGCACCACCTGCACGCCCCTGCATCCCTTGCACCCCATGGATGCACCCCATGCACCCCTTTTCCATATATGCCGTTTTGTTGAGGAAAATGCAGGCTTGTTTCCTGGATGGTTCATCTGCTAAAAGCAGGCGACGGATAATCACATAGGTGGAATGAGTCAGCTTTGATGTGGATAGGTATCGAGAGAGAGGTGGCTTTTAGGTCCACATGGCACAGAGGGGAGGGGTTCATATTACAAAGTTGGAACGGTTGTTGGGGTCGCAGTTTGTTTGGGCGTTGCGCAGTGAAATGGCGGGGGTTAATGCGATTTCCACGTGGATTTTTGTCAACTATTCCGGTACGGAGTTTAGTGATATGATAGTTGGGGATTTGGGGGACGCTTACACCAATTGGGATGAATTGATGCTGGTTCGGGTTCAGGCGGGAGGGACAAACGTATATGTTGGCATAGAAACAGTTGGGCAACTCCACCGCTAAAGTCAACAAAAATATATTCTAATTATGATATCTCGCTATAGGATTCATAATATTGTTTGAGAGTTGAAATACTGTAGAACACTGCCACAACAGACTCGTTTGCATTTTAGATTAGCTACGTGTACAAACATACACATACAGTACCGGTATACAGTATAATTATGTCCTGTAACATTCAGTTGCACGACTCAACCCTCTCAGCCCTGCACAAAATGGGGAAGAAGCAAGTTGCTTAGTGAGGATTTGAAATAAAATATTTTTGACACCAGCTTGACATGATGAAGCACTCTTCCGAACAAGACCCCTTTTTTGTGCCGGGCCAGGCATTTCAGAACTTCCAGGTCCCAAGCATTCATCTCAGACGGGGGGGCCGAATTGGATCGAGTTTGAAACAAGGGAACAAAGTGCTTGATTAAAAGCTGACACAGGGGAGTCTCTTAAAAAGTCTAGACAAATAACCCGGTGCAGCAGCAGCACCGCTGTAGAAAGTTGCCTCCATTATTTTTACGTCTCACCCAGTTGGGTCGACTGCAGACAGAGACATGAGCAGAGTCGACGCGAGCTTAGTCTCACTCCGCGTGGAAGACGTGCGGTGCGTCGCCGCTCCGTAATGATAATTGGGAGCGAAAAGACGTAATTACACAAATTGATAATCGGGAACCGGGGGCCTAAGAGTGTCCATCAATCCGAGAGCTGCTGGCATTATTTTGGGGAGGCCCTCGTTCCATTCTCAGCCGCGTCTCGCCTTATTCGACTCGAACAAGGGGCGCTCCAAGAGAAAGAATAAGACTTTTTCGGGGACTAGCTCCTAACAACAGAGTGGTATAGAAGGAGGAGGATCGAGAGAGTATATAGAGCTAGAGATGGAGGAAATCCAGAGGCAGGATTCTTGGGCGTCACTTTTCTTTCCCTCTCCCTTCCTCCTCACGCGTTTCTTCTCATTGAGACGTGGGACAAGAAAGGCCTGCAAATGAGACTGAATTAGAGGGGAATTCAGCACGTGGTCTTTTTCGGTGGAGGAAAGGAAGGTTGAGGAATGGCCGCCGCAACCGAGATGCTAAGGGTAATTTAAAAGGAGATGTAATGAAGGGGGTGGTGCGGTGGGTGCATGTGGTGGGTGATTTTTGTCCGGATTAGACGGCGGTTCATCAGTTGCTATCCTTCCTGAATATTAAATCTGGACTCCTACAGAGGGCTCTCAAGATGGTGTAGTGTTACATCCTTGGAAGTTCCATTATAACACGAATCTTTGTTCACAATGGTTTGGTTTGGAGTCGGCAACCTGTTACCCGGAACACTTGGCTCTATACAGTCAGAAATGTTACGGCATGGAACCAGACACGAAGCCGCGAATCAAATTACAATTCTACCCTGAGAGACCTCTCCATCAGTCCTTGGGAGGAAGTGCTTTGAAGTTTGGTACCGCTCAAACTTGGGATCGTTACCACCAAGACAGCAGAGTTTTGGTGGTTCACAGAGCTATAGTCTATTAATGAATCAAGCGGCCGCATTCCCTTTGCCTATGTACCACTGTCATTTGAACTGGTTTTTTTTCCACCCAGCATTTGCAGCATGTGTCGCAGCAGGGGTGTGGTACAGTCCCTCCAACACAACCGTCATTCGTTTTCCAGCAGGGCCTGCCCCCCCATAACGACGAACCTATGCACATGATTATGCAGTGAAAACACCGTCAAATAAGCACCGGCCATCTTTATGGAGCACAATTTATAGCGTTATTGCAATAACGATCGGCGAATGGATGCGTTTTATTTGCGGCCGCCTGCTGAAACTATAATATGAAACACATTACAGAGTCGTGGTGGCGACAAATCATTGTCACTTAATCGGTCGGGCGCTAAGCGCCAGGACTCTGCGGTTTTTGCGGCGCGTCGCCGCAAGTCAGCATCAGCACCGTAAACGGCAGGAAGAGAAAGAAGACGTCATGAAACGGCTCGTTTACTGCGCTTTGGGACTCCAAAGCCCGGTTTGGCTGGTGCAGAAGGGAAATCGGATTTTAATGCATGGGGCACCCCGACCGAGGAGGTCGCTCCAGGAATCCGCAAACTTGCTTCCTGGAGACGGAGGCTATCTTACCCCACGAGTGAGAACTGACTGGAGAAATCGCATTTTTCAGGCTGGAAGAACTCTCCGAGGAAACTAATCCAGAGTCTTCCGCTGACTGATGGGGTGCGTCCTCTTTTTTTTCCCCCCCCACCCCCTAGCCAGAGTTGAACACAGCCGGTGTCGCAGGAGTGAATTCCAAAAGTCCCTCTAGTAGTTGGCTGGATGAATTCTTCCTGAGGGGAGCCCTACTGGAAAGAGAGCACTCTGTCAGAGTGCTTGGCGAGAAGGGGACAATCAATGCGGGTTGTGTAACATGGACGTCCCAACTACCGCAATGAAAGGATTAGTGATTAATTTTCTCCAGGCCCCAAAAACGGCTGCTGACACGTGCAGGAGGCATATGTATAGTTTATACCCGGTTTTTTTGTGCGTCAATGAGAGAGGATTGTTGCTGGGATCCGGATTTGGCTTTGTAATTGAGTGCACAAAACAACTGCGACTGACATTCGGGTCTGCGTCCTCACCCTGTGGGCATTTTAACGTTTCAATTTGGAATAATTGGACCCACAACTTTGATGTCAGGTGGCCGACCATATTGGGAAAGATACGAATGGCCACATCGCTGATGCGGTTTATCCGCTGCTGGAAAACCTTTTGCGTCGTATTATTTACCGGCTCCGCTTGCTAATTTGCGATTTAAAAAAAAATGGTGGAAGAGGCGCACAGTGAAATATGCCTCGGCCTATCTGGATTCGAAGGGTTCAAGTCCGGTCTGGGCAGTTGTACAAGTCACGATTTCCTCGACCATCCGGATATTCCCTCCTGGCACTTACCTTCTAAGTATGCAACATCGTGCCAAGAACATTCTTGGAATTTCTGGCTATATGCATAATTCAATTATAGCCAGTGATTATGTATTGTAAATACCTATTTTTTTTAAAGCGCATGGTCGATTCAAGTATCTGTAACGTCCAGTATGATTATTTTAAAACCGTAATATCTTTAAAGTGCCGTGTTGGTACGCCCATCCGCAAAATTGCTATTGAACCACTTTTGTAGTCAGGCCTCGCGAATTTTGGGGATCGACCAGCTCTTTCAGACTTGACGAGGTCGTAATATGGCCGTCATATTGGGTGTTCCGCACGTGGCCTCATTTATAAGCCCAAACCGTGAGACATCGTATCCTTGCTGCCCGCTGAAAATTAACATGAGAATGGCGGACGATTTGGCGTCTGTCAAACGTTCTCTCTTTTTATTTACCTTCGTTCAAAGCACACACAAAAAATAAAGGAAGGAAGGAAGGAAAGGGTAGGTCCGCCCTAAGGTACGTGCCGATGGAGAGTCCAGGGATTTCCGCTTATCTGGCCACAGTTTTCACGGCAACACCACGGCCGTGAAAAGGATTTAGAGGTCCGGAGCATTTTGCAGATAACGAGGGTGTCTCGGACCCCCCCCCCCCCCC
>JYFJ02004980.1:0-27938 GCA_000934665.2 Catajapyx aquilonaris | reverse complement strand
TACAAAATAGAGAATTTCAAATGTGGATTTTCGCAAAATCTGAATCTATAGAATTTAATCGAGTTTTACTTTTTAATCTGACATTATATCAATAACCTTCACTAAAATTGGGGCGGTATGGTAGAAGGAAAAACCGATGAGGAAGTGATCCTTTGCTTCAAATGTTATGAGTCCTATACACACAAGGTTCCAAAAATAGTGCCCAAAAATTTAGTTGAATCGTGGTTGAACATTTGTCTTTTAACTAAAAGAAATTGCATTCTCCACCACTCCTGGATGTAAGTTGACATAGAAGGCCAAAAATATAGGGTAGGACTACAGTTATTGAACTTTATAAGAAAACCCTTCCTTTGTTCCCTAGCATCCCTGTACAGGGTGGACAAACTTCAAGTGTCGTTTTTTAACGGCGATTAATAGCAGTGATTTTGCGATGACGTAGCAGCGACGTGTAAAATGTCCCACTTCGGCGCCATCGAAAATATTAGCTGCCAATAGCAGCACACATGTAATCAACCCTGCTGCTGGGTTGACCTGGAAAAAAGGAGGTCCACACATGACCCGCGATGCGTCTGAGCGAAATGGGTGACGCCCAAGGCACCAGATAGGCATTGGTGCCGCATGTGGTTGCACAGAGTTCATTAGGCCTACATGTGTGCTGCTATTGGCAGCTAATATTTTCGATGGCGCCGAAGTGGGCCATTTTACACGTCTCTGCTACGTCAATCGTAAAGCGCTTCTATTATTAGCAGTTATAAAAGGACACATGAAGTTGGTCCACCCTGTATAGAGCTGGGGCAGGACTGTCAGGGGATTGGATGGGACAGTAGGAGCAAGCCCGCATCTTTTACTCACAAATGCAGCCATCTTGTGTTTGGCAGTGTAGCCTTCATAGCCGGGTCTAGCTGAGCCAGGCTGCTTGCCAAGAGAGGCACACTGGTTTTGTAAATATGGCTACACGTCGTTTGGGTTTGGGTTCTTACTAAAGGAAATGGATTTCTTAGAGTGAACTGCTGGGCCCATGGCCCCACCCCCAAACAAACTTCTCTCCTCCCTCCTCCCTCCTCCACAACTTCTCCCCCCCCACCACTTTGGCACCATGACAACATGTATCCCTCCGCCAGAGCCTTATTCCGATGGTGCTTATGCGCGCCGAAAATAAGTGAAAAGAAGAAATTCGAACACCGTTGCCGTGGATTCGAACGATGCTTCGAAATTACGCGGGCACGGATCCCGATGCTCTTTTGTCTCTCGCCTTGAAAGTAGTCCCCATGTGGCAAGGTTGCTGATTTTAATTTTTCGCGTAAGTAACTAATAACGCTATTCTAAGTAATGCTTTAGTGTTCATAAATTATGTCAGAACCAAATAATTGATATGCGTCGAATTCTTTTTTAAAATACACCGTCAATTACATTTATGTATTTTCACCTGGCAACCTTCCTGTGACGCACGGTCATACAGGCGATCCCATTGGTTCGCCCGGGGGGGCGTGTCTGTTCACTCTAATACAGGCGATCCCATTGGTTCGCCCAGGGGGGCGTGTCTGTTCACTCTAAGAAATCCGTTCCCTATAGTCAAGGGGATCAGGGATTCGGGATCACAAGTGAAACACGTCTAGTTCAGGTTAGCTAGCAGGTCTGACTACCACCTCCCTAACCCTACGCTTTATTAGGCCTCCAACCCATGCAGGCCTGGAAGTATCCTACATTACATACATCACTGCTGATAACAACCACAGATTTTTATTAGTTCCAGGCTAAACACAGACAGATTACGAAAAGCAGGGTTGGACATCCTTGTAGATACAGTAAATCCGTCTCGTTCGGTTGTGCATCAGAGGTGCTGCAGAAAGAAAACGAACAAGAAAAGAAAGCTCCAAAATGAAGTGGAAGTGGTCATTTTGGAAATACAACATTGTATAACAGATCGGACATTATAGATGCCTCCTAACACATGGGGGAACAAAAAAAAAACATTTAAGGGCACGAAAATAACCAAGGTCTAGCTTCACAGAGTCTTTTCTGGGCTGTTTTTGCAGTAAAGGCGCAGGTGCCTTTTGAAGGACTGGGCTGAGGAGAATCCCCTTATGCAGGGCTTGCAGTTGAACGGCTTGCGCTTCAGGTGTGTGTTCTTATGGTCCCTGAAGGCATAGGCCCTGTTGAACTCCTTGGTGCACCCGCGGAACTTGCATTTGAAGCGGGTTTCCCCCTGGTGATCCCTTTCGTGGCGGTTCCTGCTTCCTGTCTGGGTGAACTTGGAGGGCTTGCAGTTGAACGGCTTGCACGTCTTGCAGTATCGGAGCAGGTGCTGCTTGTAGGACTGGGCTGAGGAGAAGCCTCTCTTGCAGGGCTTGCAGTTGAACGGCTTGCGCTTCAGGTGTGTGTTCTTATGGTCCCTGAAGGCATAGGCCCTGTTGAACGCCTTGGTGCACCCGCGGAAGCTGCATTTGAAGCGGGTTTTCCCCTGGTGATCCCTTTCGTGGCGGTTCCTGCTTCCGCGCTGGGTGAACTTCATATCGCAAAACTGGCAAGCGTAGGGCTTTTCCTTAGTGTGAACGACCCTGTGCTGAAGCATTCGGCTTCTGTAGGGAAACTCTTTCCCGCAAAAGTCACAGGTTTTTCCTTTTGGAGGAACAGGGTGAGGATCTGGCTGATTATTATCTTCCCAGTCATTATCATCGGAAACAGAAGTCTCGTTGAGAATGGAAGACTCGTTGAGAATGGAAGAATCCACGTCCTCCTGGTTAACAGCGACTTGGCCTGGAGGGTTGTCTCCATGATGAGCAACATTCTCGGCTTGCGGAATTCCCAGGTCCTCAAGTTCAAAGGCGAAATCGTCATCCAGTTCTTCGGCGTCGCCTGGCTCAGGGTGCTCAGCTTCCACATGCTGCTCCATGAGGGCCCGCGAGTTGAACATTTGCCAGCAATAGATGCACCTGGTTCTGCCCCCAAAGAAGTCTAATATCCTGAACAGGACGTTGCAGATCACATCTGCTTCGTTTATATTCGGCTGATCAGCCATCTTCTCTGCTCAGCAATACCCTGAGGGAAAGGATATCTTGGTTTATTGGATATAATGTAAGCCAATTAGACGCAAATATGGAGTAATTAGATATCATTCTTCCAAATGGAAATCTGAAAGTGGATCCCCCAGCTCCCTGTAACAGAATTTATTATGCGGACATTCGGATGGCAAGCCAAAAAGACCTGGTGTACCTGCCCTACAACCTGGATGCAAAATGGGTTCACCTGCTGGCACCCAATTAAACGCAAAAGGTGACTTGAAACTTGGGCATTGACTTCCCCCGAGGTGGGTGCCCCTCTGGGGATTGTTGCCTACCTGTTCAAGGGTTGGTTTTTGATCTTTTCAGTGGCAAACCACAAGACTTCCTGTTAGTGCTGGACACACGTCCAATGGCATCGAACGTCACCTCGAGACTGTTACTTGAAAACAATTTGCATTGTCTGGTTGCTTAGGACGATGGTAACAATGGTAGCTTAGAGAGGGGGGCGAGGTAGATGGGGAGTGGGGGGGAGAGGGAAAGGGGGAGGTATGAAGGGGTCCTCGTTCAAGTGCACATTGTCAGGAAGCATAATTATACTACATAAGAGGCGCAAACATTCGATTTTTACGTCTCTCTGTTTATAGGGCGTTGCCAAGGCTGGCGGCCATCTTGAAGTGTGTGGTGCGCCTACGAGGTATAAATAGGGTACAGGCAGGCCGTCAAGGTCCGCGGGGGTCCGCCATCTTTGATGGTTTTGGCTGCCATGGCAATACACGTCAATAACAATTTACTTACCCATTCCAATATCGCATTCAAATTCGCGCGTGTTCTTGGCGTGTAGTTGCCATGGCCGCCAAAATCATCAAAGATGGCGGACCCTATTTTTGCCTGTACCCTATTCACACCTCGTTGGCGCACCACACACTTCAAGATGGCCGCCAGCCTTGGCAACGCCCTATAAGCCGAGAGACGCGAACATCAAAGGCGCCGACAGAAGTTTGCGCCTCTTATGTAGTATATGCTCACTGATATTGTAGTGTGACTAGAATTTTTTAAAGTCATTTTGAAACTCCCGGCATACTTTCAGGGATGTACCAAGTCACAAGAGCCCTCTTATGACTGGTTATGTGCCTGCATTATTATTATATACTGTATATCTTACTGTGGGTTAGATTACATGCCAAAGCTTAACATCTGGGCATGTTTAAGGGGAGAACTGAGTTTTGACCTTGAAAAAAATCGATTTTGCAATTTTAATATATGTCACAGTGTCAACCTTCCTCTTTTATTTGTCACAAACCGCACTCAAAAATTCCAAATATTAACGGAGATATGCGCGTTTCAAACAAGCGCGGCACACCCTGGCAGCCACCCGTCCACGCCCGTCCCTCCATTCTCCCATATGGACATGCGCATGGGACCCCGGGGTCCCCCACCCCCCACCCGCCTGTCCTCCGCATTTCTGACACTGGTATGGTATTTCGATATTTCGAACACTGTTGTTCTGATGTCACCTGGTAACCCTGGAATGGAAATCAGCTGATCCTGAGATGGTCTGGGTGGTACTGAATAGTAGTTGTCGTTCCTACGGTCACCAGAACTTGGTGGTGAACGATGAGTGGGCGTAAGAGAAACAAGAAGAGAGATAGGAAGGGTTCTGTTGGGCGGCCTGCGAAGCGTCACTTCTATGGACACAAGAAGCAGGACACTGCATCGACATCAAAAGACTCCGCAGATGATGTCCCTGGTCCAACTGGTTCAGCACGAAAGGTGGTGGTCTCTGAGGTCCAGGAGGGTGCCAATTCTTTCAGCGGAAACCGCATTGTGGACCGTGAGGTGTTTGTAAATATGTTGGCACCACTGAGGTGCGAAAATTGTCAAGGACAGGTCTGCATACAAGAGACAGACTGATGGGGCAGCAAGCCATTTGGGAGGTAGTGTGCGAAACCTGTGGACCTCTCAACAATTTCAAGACTTGTAAATAAATAGGAAAGTTTTAGTGGACCGTTGGCAGTAGTTGAGACCGCTGCGTACACTACAGTGGTATGGTACAATGGTGGAGTCAAGGGGAAACTGAAGATCACGAAAGAAATTCAAAGACTATGAACCTGGACTGGGAGATTAATAGAGTAGATGTAAATACAGAAGTGACTAATATGAAATTTTCCCTCCCAACTTTAAATGCAGTTTTCTCAAAACTACATTTTTGTGCAGTTGTCGTAGCATAGCGCATGAACCGCTCTATGGATTGACATGAAATTTTGAGGGAACATTGCATGCATGTGTAGTTTAGGGCTGAATTAACCAGAATTGAAAGGAACATTCCCGTTTTTTACATCTTTTTCAAAAATTGTTGAAATTTTGTGGTATTTTTTAAAAAAATTAATAAATTTTTAATTTTTCTAAGTTGAAAAAATTAATAAATTTTTAATTTTTCTAAGTTGAAAAAATAAAATGCTCAATTTCAGAGATTTGGCCCATAACCACATCCCATAAGAGTCATTTAAAGCCATGTTTATGTTTCCATGTAGTGTGGTTCAAACCAGAGTCTACGACAATCACCATGATGCGACAAGATGCAGCATCACAGAATATTCCATGCAGCCACCTCAATAAATATTTTTTTTTTAAACTTTTTGTTGGAAATGGACCTCAAAAGAGTCCACATTAAAACCTTGTTACCTATGAAGTCAATTGTTTTTTTTTCTAATGAACAGTGAACCATGGAAGTTGTTTAAATTTTGCTGGAAAAAAAAATTGCCAAAACTCAGTTCTCCCCTTAAGGGGGCGCATGAGTAAAAATACGGTAGGCGCATTTTTGAGGGAATTATATATTTTGTGGCGAGACGGACAGTTAATCGGAAAAATCAAGTCGAAGGTGCCCTGCGCAAAGGTTTGGCCTTTACTATGGTACCACACTCGATATGATTGCATTAAAAGTGTGGACATACGGGCGCAGAAGCGTTCCCGACTTTGTCGCGTTCCTGCCACCATGTTATTCAAATGGGCTTTTCGGGAACGCCATTTTCCTTTCACTTCAACTCGATGAAAAGGTCACTTCTAGGCCGAAAATGGTAAAATGACGCCTAAGGTGCCCTGCGCCAGGTCATGTCCTATTTTTTGGTGTAATTTTTGTGTCCATTCCTCAATTGTTGTGGCCATACGGCCGCAGAAGCGTGGACATGTCGAATCCCCATAATTATGCTGTCCATGCAAACGCGAGTTTGTTTACGTAGTCGCCAAGGGCTTGCATTGTTACCGATTGTTACAGTATTTTTTTTTACTAATGCACCCCCTTAATGAATACCTTCCCATGTGATTTATCGGTTCTTGCCCTCGAATGCAACATAGCTTTTGCGACAGGAGCTAAATATTGTATCTTGTATGTGCAAGTTATGGGAGTCGTCGAGACGCTCTACACCTTGTTGGGTATAAAAGTAGGCCTACCGTAGGCCCACCAACAACAGCATAATTATCTATGAGTTTGTTGTAGGAGAGCAAATGTTTCACCTTGGAGCTTTCCATCACGTGACATTAAAATAATATGCGCTCATGATGTCTTTAGTTAAGGAAGGAATAAAGAGAATTGGTAACTTCTTCGAGTTCCAACTCTGGACGAAAGAGGAGACACTCGATGCCACCCTCCCCACATAAAAGAAGGGTCGCATTTGCGGTTGACCATTCCCTCTAGGCACCATAAAAACCGTGAAAACTATAGGGTTCTCCCAACTGCTAGTAGTTGTCAAAAGCCCCACGCTAGCGTACAAATCAGTCAAATTTTGACAAAAGTAGGCCTATTATTTGCCGAAAGGTTATATCTAACATAAAAATCGGCCTCATTGGTCAGGAGCACCAATTTTAGGCGCATTTTTTGGCACTTGTTACGACACCACTTAAAATTTCGCAACAGTGTAAATTACTTCCGCATTAAACTCATTTAAAAAATCTGTACTTATAATATGGGGAAAATATCACAAGCGTGTGCAAGAGAGAGGTCAGTTAGGTACATTCACAGAAAAAATTACGCATCGGCTATTGTTAGTTGGGGAGAATTTTACTTCAAAATTCTTTGTCCCTTGGGCCATGCTGGTAACACCATTGTTATGGTAAACCCCCTTATCCTGGTAACATGGTTACTATTGTAACCTGTTGCCATGGTAATCCGTTGCTATCGTATCCCCGTTGCCATGGTGCAGGTGGTGGTGGGACATAGCGACAAACTTCCTTATACTGTACGGTACTATAATCTAACTAGTATATATCGGTAATGATACAGAGACACCAATGAGAGTAATATCAGAATGGCAAAATGAACTCCCATTATTGCACTACCTGCTGTTTGCGATTATTATTTTAAGGCACTTTCTCATCTCGCCAGTCAACATTAGGTGGTGCACGTGCCAAATTTCAAGGTGAAAATACAGGGTGGACGAACTTCAAGTGTTTTTTTGTAACGACTATTAATAGAAGCGCTTTACGATTGACGTAGGAGCAACGTGTAAAATGGCCCACTTCGGCGCCATTGAAAATATTAGCTGCCAATAGCAGCAGACATGTAATGAACCCTGTGCAACCACATGCGGCACCAATGCCAATCTGGTGCCTTGGGCGTCACCCATTTCACCCAGGCGCATCGCAGGTCATGTGTGCACCTCCTTTTTTCCAGGTCAACCCAGCAGCAGGGTTGATTACATGTGTGCTGCTTTTGGCAGCTAATATTTTCGATGGCGCCGAAGTGGAACATTTTACACGTCGCTGCTACGTCATCGCAAAATCACTGCTATTAATCGCCGTTATAAAACGACACTTGAAGTTGGTCCACCCTGTATATACGTTGGAAATTGGAACATTCTGTATAGGGTACCTATACAGAATGTTCCAACTTCCAAGTTCGTGGGTCGTTTTGAGGAGAAGAAAATTTCATTCGAAGCTGTTATTATTTGTAGCTTGTTGCGTTCATAACGACAGGTGCCCTATTCTTTTGAAACTGCTATATTCGACCACCTGGGAGTAATGAGACACCTTGATCTGTGCGCAACAAGCTACATAAAGGTAACTACTTCGGGCGATATTAGTTATCACTAAAAACGATCCACGTACTTGGATCACCCTGTGTTGGTGCACTGAAAATAAACATTGGTGCACTGACAATAAAAAGTCACCACCGAAAATAAATAGTCGAGCAGTAAAAATAAATAGCGAGCAGTGAAACATAGTGTAGTACGGTATATTAGATGCATTATACTGTCTTCGAGCAATGCCAATATGAACAAGCTTGCCTCTGAGGGCTTCCGTAATACTGTATACTGTATAAAATAATATAACTTATAAGATGAGAGTATAATATTATATTAGATTCATTCTTCCTAATGCAAATCTTCATGTGGATTCCCAGTAACTTACCATGTAACAGTTATTATATTGACCTACTGGTGGCAAGCCAATGACTAAGTGAACCTACCCTACAACCTGGATGCAAAATGGGTTCACCTGCTGGCACCCAATTAAACGCAAAAGGTGACTTGAAACTTGGGCATTGACTTCCCCCGAGGTGGGTGCCCATCTGGGGATTGTTGCCTACCTGTTCAAGGGTTGGTTTTTGAGCTTTTCAGTGGTAAACCACAAGACTTCCTGTTAGGGCTGGACACACGTCCAATGTCATCGAACGTCACCTCCAGACTGTTACTTCAAAACAATTTATATTGTTTGGTTACTCAGGGCGATGGTAACAATGGTAGCCTAGAGAGGGGGCGAGGTAGATGGGGAGTGGGGGGGGAGAGGGAAAGGGGGAGGTATGAAGGGGTCCTCGTTCAAGTGCACATTGTAGTGTGACTAGAATTTTTTAAAGTTATTTTGAAACTCCCGGCATACTTTCAGGGATGTAACAAGTCACAAGAGCCCTCTTATGACTGGTTATGTGCCTGCATTATTATTATTTATAGCTTACTGTGGGTAAGATTACATGCCAAAGCTTAACATCTGGGCTTGTTTAATGAATACCTTCTCATGTGATTTATCGGTTCTTGCCATCGAATGCAACATAGCTTTTGCGACAGAAGCTAAATATTGTATCTTGTATGTGTAAGTTTGAGTCGTCGAGACCTTCTACACATTGTTGGGTATAAAAGTAGGCCTACCGTAGGCCCACCAACAACAGCATATCTAAGAATTTGTTGTAGGAGAGCAAATGTTCACCTTGGAGCTTTCCATCATGTGAGATTAAAATAATATGCGCTAATGATGTCTTTAGTTCAGGAGGGAATAAAGAGAATTGGTACCTTCTTCGAGTTCCTACTCTGGACGAAAGAGGAGACACTCGATGCCACCCTCCCTACGTAAAAGAATGGTCGCATTTGCGGTTGACCATTCCCTCTAGGCACAATAAAACCGTGAAAACAAGGGTTCTCCCAACTGCTAGTAGTTGTCAAAAGCCCCACGCTAGCGTACAAATCAGTCAAATTTTGACAAAGGTAGGCCAATTATTTGCCGTAAGGTCATATCTAACTTAAAAATCGGCCTCATTGGTCAGGAGCACCAATTTTAGGCTCATTTTTTGGCACTTGTTACGACACCACGTAAAATTTCGCAACAGTGTAAATTACTTCCGCATTAAACTCATTTAAAAAAATTGTACTCATAATATGGGGAAAATACCACAAACGTGTGCAGGAGAGAGGTCAGTTAGGTACATTCACAAAGAACTACGCATCGGCTATTGTGAGTTAGGGAGAATTTTACTTCAAAATTCGGAAAGTCTATCGTTTATCCGCACCTTGCGACTCGGCGGGGTTGGGAGGGCTTCGTGGGCTTCAAACATGTTGGCTACGCGTCGCAAACAACGGGTTACCAGGAGAGCACAACAAAGGGTGCCTCTTACCCCTGCCATGAGAACCGATCAGACGAGTGCTACGACCGCAGTATTAATGAAGGAGGTGGGAAATATGAAAGCCACGATGGTTGCTGCAGTCCGTTAACCCAAAGAACCACATGATGTCACACCATCCGTGTTTTCTGAGCGCGTGCTGTAGTATTCCTGCAGAGTGAGTCGTTGGCATGATTGGAGGGGAGAGCCGGGTGGAGGCGGGCGGAACTTGGCGTCATGTACTTCGTTGGTTTAACGGACCGTGTGAAGGTGTACTTCGAGCTTGGCAAAGCCACAATAACGTTCGTTGGCCTGCGGCGCCACAAGACGGCAGTAAATGTTGCGGACACAGAACCCCACAATAAGCGCCCAGCTCCGCTTTCGCTCCGCAAAAACTAAAAATATCACGCACGGGCGACGTACCGTGCCTGGCAAGGCCACAACAATGTACAGTACTGTTGCGGTAACAAAAAGCCATACAGCAACACCAAGACAAATGGCTATTCCAACCACTTAATCACCTCTAAATCCCGAATTGAATCCCCGAAAGCCCGACAAGAAGAATAAAGCACAGTTCCATGTAACCATGCAGCAGTATCAATAGGCACCCGATTGTTTGCGACACATCGTTGCCAACCGTCGGGTGGCCCAACACTCACCGTGTTGTTAAGGTGCGGATAAACAACAGTTTATCCCAAAATTCTTTGTCTCTTGTGCCATGGTAACACCATTGTTATGGTAACCCCCGTTATCCAGGTAACCTGGTTGCTATGGTAAATGGGTTGTTCATATGGTAACCAGTTGCCATGGTAACCCGGTTGTCATGGTAATCCGGTTGTTCTCTAGGTTTGTTCATATGGTAACCCTGTTGCCATGGTAACCTGGTTGCTATTGCGACCCGTTGCCATGGTAATCCGTTGCTATCATAACCCCGTTACCATGGTGCAGGTGGTGTTGGGACATACCGACAAACTTCCTTATACTGTACTATAATCTTACTCGTATATACCGGTATGTATATGATACAGAGACACCAATGAGAATAATATCAGAATGGCAAAATGAACTCCCATTATTGCACTACCTGCTGTTTGCGATTATCTTAGGGCACTTTCTCATCTCGCCAGTCAGCATTAGGTGGTGCAGGTGCCAAATTTCAAGGTGAAAATATATACGGACCCTATACAGAATGTTCCAACTTCCAAGTTCGTGGGTCGTTTTGACTAGAAGAAAATTTCGTTCGAAGCTGTTATTTTTTGTAGCTTGTTGCGCTCCTAACCGCAGGTGCCATATTCTTTTGAAACAGCTATATTCGACCACCTGGGAGTAATGAGACACCTGGATCTATGCGCAACAAGCTACATAAAAATAACTACTTCGGGCGATATTAGTTATCACTAAAAACGATCCACGAACTTGGATCACCCTCTATTGGTGCACTGAAAAAAACATTGGTGCACTGACAATAAAGAGTCGACCACCGAAAATAAATAGTCGAGCAGTAAAAATAAATAGCGAGCAGTGAAACATAGTGCAGTATATTAGATGCATTATACTGTCTTCGAGCAATGCCAATATAAACAAGCTTGCCTCTGCGGGCTTCCGTAATACTGTATACTGTATAAAATAATATAACTTATAAGATGAGAGTATAATATTATATTAGATTCATTCTTCCTAATGCAAATCTTCATGTGGATTCCCAGTAACATACCCTGTAACAGTTATTATATTGACCTACTGGTGGCAAGCCAATGACTAAGTGAACCTACCCTACAACCTGGATGCAAAATGGGTTCACCTGCTGGCACCCAATTAAACGCAAAAGGTGACTTGAAACTTGGGCATTGACTTCCCCCGAGGTGGGTGCCCCTCTGGGGATTGTTGCCTACCTGTTCAAGGGTTGGTTTTTGAGCTTTTCAGTGGTAAACCACAAGACTTCCTGTTAAGGCTGGACACACGTCCAATGTCATCGAACGTCACCTCCAGACTGTTACTTCAAAACAATTTATATTGTTTGGTTACTCAGGGCGATGGTAACAATGGTAGCCTAGAGAGGGGGGCGAGGTAGCTGGGGAGGTAGATGGGAAGTGGGGGGGTCATCGTTCAAGTCCCATTGACATTGTATTGTGACTAGAATTTGTTAAAGTCATTTTGAAAATCCGGCATACTTTCAGGGATGTAACAATTCACAAGAGACCTATTGTGACTGCGGTTATATGTATGTATTAATATTATTTATAGCATACCGTGGGCTACAGTATAATATTATACCAAAGCTTAACATCCGGGCTTGTTTAATGAATGCCTTCTCATAATATGCTTTTTCGGTTTTTGCCATCGGTTGCAACAGAAGCTAACACTCTAAGAAAATGTCCCGGTTAAATATATTTATCCCGGATAAAAGATCACTTTTGTCATGGTTATTTAACCCGGACATTTCTTAGAGTGTACAGAGTGTATACACTCTAAGAAATGTCCGGGTTAAATATATTTATCCTGGAAAAAAGATCACTTTTGTCATGGTTATTTAACCCGGACATTTCTTAGAGTGTAGTTATATGTGTAAGTTATAAAAGTCGTCGAGACCATCTACATCGTGTTGTGTGTTAAAGTTAAGTCCACCAACAACAGCATCTCTAAATATTTATAGGAGAGCAAATGGTTCACTCTGGAGCGTTCCATCATGTGACAGTAAATATGTGCTAATGATGTATTTAGTTAATATGCAAAGAAACCAATGAGAGTAATTATTATCAGCATGGCAAAATGAACCCTCATTATTGCACTACTAGTGATCAAAGGTGGAGATCACATTTTTACCGTGAATACCCTCACCTATTATTATTATTATTGGTGTAAACCACAAAATGTTAATGTTTACCAAATTAAAACCAAATGGTGGCAACCAAATTTGAACAAAATGCGGTAGGTAGACTAATATAACTTTTTTTCGGGGAGACGGAGTGGCGCTGCGGTAAGTACGCGCCCACGGATGTTAAGGTCCCGGGCTCGAACCCAACCCGGGGATACCCCCTTCATCTCGTGCAGAGTTCTCGGGTCGTATATAACTTGTTTCATAATTTTTATGTTAGAAATTTTAAGCCGAATATTTTAAAGTTTCGTTATTGGCTTCTACCCCAGTTGTTCATATGTGAAGATTATAGCAGGTAATTTGGTAGGTAGGCTTACATATTTCATTTAATAGACGTGGATTAATTTACACAAAATGCGAATTTTGTTATAATTATTCGCAGTTGATGGCTTCATGCAGCAGGGTTATTATTTGGGTGAAATCCTCTGAACAATCATTGTTTTCAGCTCTACTGTTAACTCGGAGAATGTAGAACAAGAGAAAGGTGCGGGAGGAAATTCTGGAGGTAGCCAATATAACAACTACAGTGTGAATTATTTACAGCACTACACTATTTAGTGTATGGTATCCCAAGCAAATAAATTCGAGAGGGGTATTTGTAGGTACTGCAAATAGAAATCCCATGAAAACTTAGTGTTTTGATGCAGGATAGGCAGAGGAATCCACAAATACCCCACATTAGATCGTTACTGAAGAACATTATTATCAACGTTTCATACGCGACCAACTATAATATTGCTCTCATCAAATAGACTAAAAATGTCGAAATTTCAACAGTCATTGGTACTTTAGAAATGCATGCTAAGCAGACATAATTTTATCCGACTAAAACTTCGGTTTGGGTACATGGTAATTAGTAGTTTGATGATATTGAAAAGCCCGTGCAGAGAACAGGCGGCGTGCGGTATTTCGGAGCAGACCTTCCGGACTTCACCAATATGATTTTAAGCCGTCCCAGCCGCATAGATTGCAGCAGGAATTTTAATGCAGTGGTCTCCATGATCACATTGACTTGGCTAAAAAACTATATGCCGGTTTATTTGGTGGAATAAAATACTGTAAAGTTTAATATTTAAGCCGTATATAAAATTAATTTGATAGATATCCTATGTGTTTTTATTTTAAGGGCGATAGCCCTTAAGTAAGACCGTAGCATAGATTTCAACAATGTTTCAACAATGAATTTTTCCTACTTGTTGTTACGTTTTTTTTATTCGCCCTAACTCAAGTTCTGCTGTAGGTAGAGTTTCCAGATTTTGAACACAGATCCCCACCATCGTGACCTGATTTCCTACCATTTACACTTTTACTTAATTCCTCTTCAAAATTCTGCAAAAAATTTATACCCACCAAAAAATACATCTCAAATTTTTTTCTCAATAACTATTCGGAATTTGGTTTCTTCGTCAAAGGGCCGAAGATGCAGTGGGATGGTGCGGATCTATGTTCAAAATCTCACAGTTCCCACTGCTACAGGATTGGAGCTGTGATTTTTTTACCTCGTATTTTTTCCGTCATTACTTCATTTGTTCATGACGCCATCACCTAGAAGCGACAATTCTTGTTTACCACCTCGCCATATTGTTATTAGCCAAATGTTACCCTGCCGCTGCGGGTGTGAACGCATTGCACTTATTACAGATTTACAGTTGAATCCGGATGTAACAGACTTGGTTATAAAGGCTGTCCCGGGTGCTTCCATTAGGCACTGTGTATTTTCACTCCTGATATAACAGACTCATTTTCACCTCACCTCGGGTATAACAGACTATTTCTTGGACCCTCGGTGGGAAAATACAGTATTGTTTTCCAGGTATAAAATTTGCAAAAAGGAGACGGCAGAAGGAAATTTCGGATAATTTGGTCCTGCATAATTTTCGGGTGAGCCAATATTGCATTTGTGACAGATTTCATTAATCAGTATGTAGTCTAGTAGGCTATAGTGCATAGTACAGCCATATTGAAATCAAAAATGTATGTTTTCGTTGCGTGACGATTCGGCTATAACAGACCTCGGTTATAACATACTCTTTCCGCAGTCTCTTGAAGTTTGTTTTATCCGGATTCAACTGTACTATTAAGCCAGACTAATTAAATCAGACTAACCGTTGGCTGGTAGCACTCGACTCTCGTTTTTTTACGACTATCTCTGTGAAAATAATTTTAGGAACTTCTAAGCGACGAAAATCGTCTCCAATGGATTCATAGTGCAGACTGTAAGAGCATAAGTTATGTGTACTGTCAAAAAAGAGCTGAAATTATATCAAAAACATTCCCTTCAGTGAAAAAAAAGAGAAGTAAGACCTCCGCGGCGGAATGAAGGTACTGAAACAAGGCAGGCGCACGTAAGACCTTCACCAATTGATTTAAGCTGTACCATAGGTCTTACTCAAGCAATTCTCAAGTCCGGTATGGAACGTCTCGTAAAATGACTGCTGCAAACTACTCAGAGCAGTAGGTAGGATTTTATTATGAAAGGAAAAAAATGGTGGAAAAACTAAACCCATTCTAACAGACTTGGTCCAATCGAAAAAGACCCTCTAAAATTCTCCAATTAACGTTTACATGTGAAAAATTAAACGCTAGAGTTAAAATCAGCTTCTAAAAGGGGTGCCGATTCTGCATGAATGTTTCATGGCAATAATTCGCACCAATCGCATAGCAATTCAAGGTGCTTAATATCACTGAAGTTCCTAATTTCATAAAACACTAATATGGAGTGGCTCATGGAAAATTAATTGGTGGAATTTTCGTCATACCGTACTACTATTACTATTAACTATAGGTCTGTAGTTACTGCTAACTTAGCAGTACTATTGCACTACACTGGTACTGCTAAGTTAGAAGTAACTAGTAGTACGACAGAAATTCCACAAATTTGTTTTCAGAAAGGAGATTTCATGAGTAGTAAATTGGTAATTGCTTGAGTAAGACCTATGGTACAGCTTAAATCAATTGGTGAAGGTCTTACGTGCGCCTGCCTTGTTTCAGTACCTTCATTCCGCTGCGGAGGTCTTACTTCTCTTTTTTTCACTGAAGGGAATGTTTTTGATATAATACAGTCATTAATAGCGGGATTACTCCAATTATACGACTACTAACACCAAAATATTAGGGAGAAGATGGAATTTGCCACTTAAAGCTATTAGCCCACATTTTTAACCTCCTTCTTTTATACTTTGCACAAATCAACAAGTGGATATATGAATTTGCTGTTTCGTATATAAACGGGTTAAAAAGTTCAGTCTGACAGTGTCTAATAATATAAGTGGGTAAGACCACAGCCTCTACCTCTAAAATTCCGAATTCGATACCCTAATAGGACGTAGCAATTCCTTGTGTAGAAAGAGTCAGACTCTCTCTCTCTCTCTCTCTCTCTCTCTCTCTCTCTGTCTCTCTGTCTCTCTCTCTCTCTCTCCCCTCCCTCCCTCCCTCTCCCTCTTCACTAGGGTTCACTCGAGAGTCTCCCTTTCCTCCCGCAATGAATATCCATCAGCAGAGCAGTGAATGGAATGATGTGTGCTACACAGAGGTCGCGGGCCTATTAGGGAATAACCTATCATCATTATTGTAAGTGTTTTTGGAAGTTAGGAAGGAGAAAATGGGATAAAACTATTCGATGTTATTTTTTATGCATTCTCTATTACATAAAACCGCTCAGTCACTCTATAAACATTATTTAAAATATGCCCATTAAGGGGGCGCATTAGTAAAAAAAATACGGTAACAATCGGTAACAATGCGAGCCCTTGGCGACTACGTAAACAAACTCGCGTTTGCATGGACAGCATATGGGGATTCGACATGTCCACGCATCGGCGGCCTTACGGCCACAAAAATGGAGCAATGGACACAAAAATTACACCAAAAAATAGGACATGATCTGGCGCAGGGCACCTTCGGCGTCATTTTCCCATTTTCGGCCTAGAAGTGACCTTTTCATCGAGTTGAAGTGAAAGGAAAATGGAGTTCCCGAAAAGCCCATTTGAATAACATGGCGGCAGGAACGCGACAAAGTCAACGCATCGGCGCCCGTATGTCCACAATTTTAATGCAATCATATCGAGTGTGGTACCATAGTAAAGGCCAAACCTTTGCGCAGGGCACCTTCGGCGTGATTTTTCCGATTAACCGTCCGTTTCGCCACAAAAAATAAAATTACCTCAAAAATGCGCCTACCGTATTTTTACTAATGCGCCCCCTTAAAATATAATGTATTGCGCTATCAAAATAATACGATCGTATGCATTTTCTCCTTTGCCTCCTCTCTGATTATTATTACTGCGACTTCCTGTTGGCATAGCACGATTTGTTTCCGTAATTTTTTTCCAGTAATTATTGCACTTTTCCTGCCAATATTAGATACACTAATATTGTAGGCTACTAATATTATTTTTCCTCGAGGAGGACGATATTCTTCCCAAACCTGATATAACTTATCTTGATCATGAAAAGTCGGGTGGAGCTCTCCGAAACAATGTTTTCAGCGAAAAGCATGCCATGGATGGCCAGCTGCTATGTATGGGCAGAAAATTTAGACCGTGAACCGAAATCCATGCACACTCAACCCCTGCAGGCTCCTGTGACAGTTACGATAGTGGAGTACCAAGTGGTCGTCCATAAAGTACGTCACGCTGGTAGAGAGTAGGGAGGTAGACTTCAGCGTGACACAGCGTGACGTAAAGCTCAAAATTACTGAAAGAAATAAATGCACACACAAAAAATTAGAGGCTAGTTTGCGTGTGTGTGGGGGGGGGGGGGATTTAGGGTGGTGACGCGGCCGTGTGACAAATTTTTTGATGGGGGCTTGGGCCCAATGTGACTATGGTGACATGCGGGACTTCATGATTCTTCAGATGCAGGATATCGGCTGACGGCTCGTAACTGGGAACCAAGAACCATCTACCTGCCCCTTCCCCCCAATCCCGATCTCAACTTCCTACAATAAAAAGGGTAGCCATAACACGTCAGTACCACCACAGTGCCTGAAGGTCTTTGATCATGGACGAAACACCAACTCTTGCAACGTCTTCATTCATGTCCTCCTATAATATTACGGTACTGAATATTACATTTATGCGCCTCTTTCAAACTTCCGTGCTTAATGGCAATATAATAATTAGGTACAAAGCAAGTAAACTTTTGCTGTTAGCGTAAATGAATTTGTCGGGCATGAGTTACTGAATTTTGGATGATAATCGAGTCCATAATAACACGAAACTCTATAGGCTTGATGATCACAACAGCCGTCGGGCAGGCAGGCGAAAGTTGTTGGTTTTCGGTGCAACAGCGCAGGCAGGCAGTCAGGCCGGATGCGGAAAGTCCCTCGCGGCTTAACTCGGCGTCCCTTCATCTCTATTCGACAAGCTGTCAAAACGCGGTCATGAACGAGACAGCAGCAGAACAAGGAGGGCAGGGTGGAAATGGCGAACGAACGGGCCTCTCCTCCTCCGGGGACAAGTTAGGACCTGCAAGGAGAAAGTTGGGGCAAGGTGGAGTAAGAGGTGGGCCAGATGGGTCCTCTGGCAGTCGTTTGGGCGCACGGGGTTAGACAAGGGCTGTGCCTCAAGTGTGGGATAAATAGCGCAAGGGGTGAAATATGGTAATGGAGTTGCCATCCGGGCTCACTCACTTGTGATCCCTGGTTATCGTCATCCTTCAGTTCGATGGCTCATAAAAGGACGTCGTAGGAATATCGCCAAGCGTCTTGGGGTGATTAATTTTACAAATGGATTCAAATGGCCTCTCTGTGTATCCATGAATGTCAGTGGACGCCTCAGTGGGTGCTCAATAGGTCGACATCGATATCGCCTAGGCATCCATCTCGGATGCGCTATGTATAGGCTAGCTACTACCAGACCTTTCTTACAGTGCTGCTAGCTGTACAAGTAGGAAAGTGGGTGGCATTCTAATTCTATAATGCGACTCAAATCATATAAATTATTTAATTATTAAATTTGTCGCTAATATATCAAGCATTAATAATAGTTCATTATTTTTGACCAAATAATTTTAAAAATCATAAATAATTATGTTTTTGACTATATGGCATATTCAGAGTTTTAACGTTCAGCTAGAAATAGTCAGGTGCAATGTCAAACGTGTTTCATAAGATTGTTATTATACTGGGCGTAATGTTTGTGAGAATCATATTAATTTCTGCTAATCAGTGTTTTGTTCATGATGGTGATCACAAAACCTGAAGTCAGTTTCTGTTCCCATTAGCAACATAATCGCTGCTGGTCCCTTAACTAGTGTAACATCTATTTTCACCTCTGGACTTTTGAAGACTTCAGCTTCCAAATGTAGTGTAGTCCACGTCAGACTCGGACCTATAGTAAATACATTTTTTGTTTGCTTTACCCCATGATAGGCCTACATGAGCCATGTTGGNGGGGGGGGGGGGTACACAACCATCAATTTTCTTGTGTTATTTTTCTTTCCTCCAGTGCAATGGGACAGGCTAGGGATAATGAGGGATGGGGGGCACTGGTGCAGCTAGGTGCAATGTCTCAAGTTGGGGGTCGTGTGAAGTCCCTCAGGGGGCCCGTTCGCCAAGATGAACCCTAGATGCGGGTCAGAAACCGCACCTCCTCATGGACGGGACAAGGATAGGGACGGAAGGAAGCTGTGGCCTATTATTTAGGAAGCAATCCCGGAATTCTCCTGGGGGGACAGGGGGAAACCACAGAAAACCACGGTTAGGATTGCCGGCCCCCGGACTCGAACCCAGGACATCCCGATTAGCAGTCGTACACCTTATCCACTCCACCAAACTGCTTCGGTATATCTATAGTAAATAGCAATTGACATTATTTTTAGGTAAGGCCTATCCTTCTGTAGATGTTTTTGACGATGTTATAATAAAATAACTCTCTCCATAGATTTTCCCGCTATTGATCTGATTGGTCAAAATTACAGGGGCATATGTGTCGCTCTGCAGCTATGCGACTGTTGCAATAGTTATTTTTCATTACTTTTAACTTGCACGTGATGGCACTCCAATCTCATTAATGGTGAGCCTGGCGTATGATTTGATGTGATCACGAGAGATACGCATATATGCATCAGCATACAGTATTTCCATATACAGTATTGACAGGTATGTCATTCAGAACTGATACATTTTTCCAGTGTACAAAAGCTATTTGGGAGTAGGGCCTATACAGTGTGTTACAATTGAAACACCCTTATAGTGATTAACAATTTTTTGGCACTAAGCTCCTTATTTTTCAGCAGTTGTTTTAGGGGGTTGTCATAGATATTGACTGATTATATCCGGTTCAATGTAATATCATATTATTATTGCTTTAAAATTACCAGATTATTACCAAAAATCGCGCCGTTAGACATTTCAATTGAAACACACTGTGTAGGGATGAAACATTGATCATTTTTTCCTAGCCTTCTACAGTACTTGAGGATCCTCGACGTACAGTAATATGGTATTACAGAGAGCTAACCTACAGACCTCCAAAATTTTACAGACTGCAACACTACGATGTTCATTATTTTTAGTGAAACGCTGCGCCATGACTTCTGAAACAACCCAACGTTAAAATTGCGTTGAAGGGACACGCGCCGCAAGGAATACAACTTTTCAAGTGCAATGTGCAGTAATAGCAACCATTATGCATGAGAAGTGTGTATGCTTATATTATTTATGACCTACAATCAGATCTAGCAAAGAGTCCTCTAACCTACACCGTGTAGTAGCCTATACTGAACATCTAAGGCGAAGAGGATTGATGAGAGTCTCGACAGTATATAGCTACTAAAAAAATACTCTTTCTTTTTCTGTATCCATGAAGCCAGAAGCCTTGACAATCAGGTCAGGTGTGTTCATTGATGATTCCCGTCTTGTCCACATTCCTTATATTAAGCCGGCGATTGGTAAACCCATGCAGAGCTGCCTCCCTTGGGCCTTTCCTTTTTCCCTTCCTCGGGGCAATGAGGAGAGAGAGAGAGAGAGAGAGAGAGAGAGAGAGAGAGAGAGAGAGAGAGAGAGAGAGGATGAGATGGGGGACGCTTCATCACCAGCAAAAGCAGAGAAGGAAAGGAAGCTACTCAATGCGGCTCCTTTTCCCGCACAAGAAAAAAAATGAAACCTTCAACCTGCTGCTTGGTATTCAGTTGATGAAATCTAATTTTAGAATTTCGAAATAAGTTTTTTTTTCGTGGTCCTTTAAAGAGTTCTCGTCCTTCAGGAAAAAAGGTGATGGGGCCCCTTTTTGTTGCAAAGAAGGAGATGATGGAGAAGCAGAGATGCCACTTCAATATTCTGTACTTTGCACAGATTATGACTCCATAAGTTTAGAGCATGTGTCGAAAGCCAGTGTTAGCACAAACACGAATTTATTGCTGTTGTGCTCTTCTGTTGTTGTTGTTGTTTTTTTTTCTTTCCAGAGAATTTTGATGCACGGTGCATATGGGGCTTTAAATATTTATTAAAGGCACGCACAGGTATTCTAAATCGAAAGTAATCATTTTAGTGTTAGGCCTATATGAAGGGTTGTATACCGCTCTTGTTCACAATTCAAGATGAGGGTATATAGTGAGAGGTGATGGATTGTGTATTGTTTACCCTTGCAGAGCCAGTTTAAAGGGCAAGCGGCGCCGCGCCGCGCAGTTGGGAGAAACAACCAGGGCAGCATTCACTTGACGTGATTGTTGCCTCTCTTTAATCCAGGGCCTATAACATCCCTTCTTGTGCGTGTAAGCCTGGAAGTTCATCAGCGTAATGCATTAGGATATACGATGACAGTTTTATTCAATGACAATATACCACGACTGCGATGGATTTAATACTGTCTGTCACGGGAAGGTTAGATGCTGCCAGAATCTTGTTTTTTAGATTACATCTCCATTTTAATATTCTTGGTCCATATGAATAATGTAATTGGCCTACCGTAATGTCTCTCCTAATACAGTACTGTGTTAGAGCTGAAATGATTAATATCTCGTGTGCTAGAACACGTGATATAAGATGTAAGGGTGAGGTAAGATGGACAGTAAGAGTTGTATCTCACAACTTCCGACGTTTTTACTCGTACAGGACATGAAATATGAAGTAAACATGTTCTGCGCTTTGTGATTTTCTATCCTTCATATAGTTGTAGTCTGACATACCGGCCAAAACCCGAATAATCGCTGAATACAAAAAAACTGCAATAAATTTTAGCTCATAATTTTCAACCAGATGAATATTATGAACAATTATTTTAGTAGAAATAAGTAATAAATTGCTTTTTAACCAATTCTTCATAGGAAAATTGGGGAAATATGTCTGGAATATTACAATAATAAATGTTGCTCTTCATTAAATTTGAGTCAGTTTATTATATCTTAAAATCATTCCTGTACAGATATCATGTTGCGCAATTTTTTACTGTATTGCAGAGTGGCCGTAACACAATTTGCGTTTTCATCGAACAAAATTCATTCATGCATATACAAAGTAGCCTACTATATTTAATCACGCGAGTTACTGCAGTGATTGATATGCAGGACGAGAATTAAGAGCTACTTAAAGTAGTATCAGGCTGTGGGATATAAAATTTCTGGTCCTTATGTTAACGAGTGCAAATAGGAGACGCCTTTATATTTGCAACAGCTCTAACAGATAGCATTATCTAACAAGGTTGCAAACCAAAATTAAGCTTTTCGCATTAGCCTTCAGAGACGTAGTAAAGAGCCAGCACGGTGATTGAGGGATCCGTTATGTGCCTGTAAACTAAGATTAAATTAATCTGTGTTTTCATAGTTAGGTGCTGCATTTAGAGCATTATATTGTGCATAAAGACACGGAATTAAAATGGGGACATGGTGCAGAAACGTTAAAGCGAATCAAGAGACATATAAGAGTGTCTAGGGGGAAAAATTACACTCAGCTAGTTTTATTGGACGAGTTCCGGCACTTTTGGGAGTTAATTTAGGCACTGAGCTGTAAACACTAGATTACTAGGTAGAGTAATGATGTGTTGTAGATGGTAGATCAAAATGTTGCGCGGACACGTGAAACGCGTTCTAATGCTGGGGAACACTATCGTCGGTTGCATATTAATGAGAAATATTTCCGCTTTTACTATGGTAGCGCTTCAGGAGCTTAAAATCATTGACAAAGCTGAGACCACACAGCTTATATGAAATGTACTCGGTATTTTGTGTCTCCATTTTGCGTAAGTTGTAGTAGTTCTACAACTTAGACACATACAGGTGCGTACAGGTGAGTAATATAATATCCAATTACAGAATAATATTCAGGTAGGGCGTGCTACATGCCAAAAAGGTTTCGAACAGGGGAATCATGGCACGGTAGCACTGTAGCATTGAGTGTAGACGGTTACGTAGCACGAGGATACGTTTGTCCGAAACTTTTATGGACATATACTGTATCTTGTCAGTATGCAAGTAAAACATACTTAGTCCAGTTTTGGCGACTTTAAGTAAAGGTATTATTTCACCCTTGAGTATCATATTTTTTCTCTCTCTCCTGATGAAGTCCATTTAGTTCGAATGATTCACAATGATCCAGGAAGCCAGGATTTTCTGTCTTCACAAGCATGTAAACAAGGTCAATTTTTCGGTCTAGATTATTTCAAAATACTGTAGTTTTTTTACTCAATGGATTTGCCTCGTATGCCCAAGATTTAGTACAATATTATTGCCTTGTAGAAGCTTTCTCAAAGGTTAATCAACTGTTCTCTTAAGTAAATATAACCAACACAAACCAACCAATCAGTTATTAGCACCATCATGGTTAGACTACTAAAGATTGGTGGTACTACAGTATAATTATGATGTTGAAACTGTGTTTATGCTATTTGACGGTACCTATAAAGGCTAGTTATGCTTTGAGAAACTGCTTCCTTAATCCCAAACAGATCATCGTAATTTCGTGGGCGGAACTGTGATTTTGATAGCTTGCATTTGCACCACTGGGCCTATATTATACAACAACAACAACAACATGTCACTATATTTTTCCCTGCCTTTACGTAGCATCATTGTTTTGCGAGAATGGAAATGCCATGTTTCAAAGCAGAATCAAATGAAGAAAAAGGGTCAGAAGGGTCGCAAGTAAAAATCAAATCACTTATTGTGGACCGTGAGTCTGGTCCAGGAAATTTTCTTCCCTTCTGAAAAGCCGAATTCTTTAGACGGGAAATGCGGATGAACCAAAGTTGGAATTCGCCCCTGTTCTTTGGGTCCAACCTCCCGTCGAGGACCACCCGCGAATCGGTACCGATTTATCATTCTTTCCCAGAAGTCTTCGCGATTTTTTTTTCTTTTCCCCACCCACTTCCCACCCACTACCCCCTTGCGACCTCCCCCCTTTCCCTCCCCATCCTCCTCTTCTTTTCCCGGGATTCTCCCTGGGTGGATTTAAGAGTCAAATGGGACTTTTCTGCTTACTGCAAGTCTTTTTTTTATTCTTTGGAATAGGTTTGAGGTTGAGGGTGGCGGTCCACTTCTTCGGCGAAAATTTTCACGCTTGGCCTAAGGATGGCTTTCGATGGGTACCTCGAAATATGAGGTCCGTTCCAGGGGGCCGTTTGTATAGCAAGAGGTCCGCTGAAGTAGGGGCTTCTGTCAGGAGCACAACATGCAGGAAGTATGACTTTCTTTCGTCTCTTCTTCTCTTCATTCCCTGCCCGACGCTCCGCCCACCAGAAGAAACGTCCCCATGGCCAAGGAAGAGAGAGAGAAAGAGAGAGAAGGGATAGAGAAAAAAAATAAAGGAGGTCGTTTTCCCGAGCGGCCCTTCCCGAATCTCTTACGTGTTCCGACATGATAAACTGCCTCATAAAGTTCCCGCCCCCGTCTCAATTTCACGTGATGGTTAAAAAGAGTCCAGGACTGGAATCGGTCACTGCGTTCCCCCCACCATTTCCAGCGTTTCCCTTACCACTTTTCGCTCTCAAGTAGGCTCCTTTTTCGTGAATCTACTGGAAGTGGGTCAAGTATCACATTATACAACTATTAGGCTGCTGATGTTCTTGGAGGGGAGAATAAATTACTCTCTCAAATTTCATTTCGCTTGTTCTTCAAATATTATTTCATGCATATTATGCTTAATGTAATGGTGCTGGTCATATTGGAGGGGCTGGGGAGGTTATTGCAGGTTTTTACTATCAGATGACGTTCAGGCGTTTGTTGCACGAATAAAGCCGTGAATATTTCAGGTCAACATCTGAAGAAAAATATATTTGACTGCACTAACAACTAGTTTAATACAAATAAACATGTAAGTAACAATAGGCGCTGTATTCACTCATGATTATTGCTACTTCTTCAGCTGGTTGCTGGAGTATATATTCCCATTTTAGCTGTGGAGTTGGTCAGTTCAGTTTTACGCATATTTCAAAGCGGAATCAAAATCCACTACGCTGAATAAACTATTGGTACAGCAACATTTATTTCATGTAGACTTAACCAATGTCTGCTCTGTTTCCACAAAATTCCGTTTGTTTTGGGAAGTTCCTAAGCCCGAATACAGTTACAGCAAAATAACGGCCTATATTGAAAGATGCGCGTTGGATCAATATATGGATTTCCAGCTCATGGCCTGATGCGAGATCATCTTTCCAGAGATAATAAAATGTAATCATCTTGCTTTCATTCAAGCATAGATTGTGCTTACATTGTGGCCGACTAATCGAAGTCAAGTAATAATGTGGAAGGGAACTGCCCCCTTCTTTTATCATTGACAAGACACCATGTGTATTAATCAATGAAGGACTCAACCTACGTATGTTTGTATCCTTTGGCGTATATTTATGACCCTCTTATACATCTGATGCACTTCTTCGTGTAAACCTGTACATAAAATATTACTTTTTCAAGTATGAAAATGATCTGTGCCCTCTCACTGCAAAATGAGATTACACAATCTGTGTCATGACAAAGGAGTAAATTATTGTGATTCGCTCCTCCAGTTCATTCTTCCTTCAGAGGCAGAGGGAGAGGCCTGATCCTTCTGCTGCCTTATTATTCTAGGAGCGGAAGGGGAAGCGCGGCCTTGTATTCATTTAATTTGCTGCATTCTTCCTCGTTAAACTATTGCCAAATCAATTTATGACTAATAAATACGCATTAACGGGGTAGTCGTATAATTAGGGAAATGCTTTTAGAGGTGGCTTTTTTGAAAGCATAGTTCATTCTTAATGGCTAATCGATATCGTGATGCAACCTTTGCTCTTTTCTTTAACCCTCCTAGAATGGATAAGGTACAATTAGAATAGGGCAGGACTGTAAGTCGCATGATTAAAATTAAAGCGATCACAATAATCACACCAATGTGACATGCTGCGGTAACACTGTTATTTCTAGTTTTTGAAAGATTAGCCAGCACGTTTGTGAGGCTTTGGCTCATACATGAACCCTATTAAACGTTACTCTATTCAAAAAGAGATCGCCCTTTTGTCATTTTTCTCTCTCTCTGAGCTGAGCCTGTGTAATGAGAGCTTTTGTTTTACATGCGGATTGTGAGAATTAATTTCCCAGGAACAATTAGCTGCTCAGCCCGCGAGTTTTTGCGCGATTAGGATTTTATGACCTGACACCCAGTGTTGGATTACGTTAACTGTTATCGGGAAATCAAAAGCGAGAAGCCCCACTCTTTATATCATGATTAGATCCGCCTTGAATGTGCCTGATCTGTAGTCAAGGTCTATCTGGGTTGCACTGACGTTTAAAAGGCAAACACTCTTTAGATTCTTTTTCACAACGTTCACAAAAGCAATGGCATTACCAGTGGGTTCCAAAAAGAGCCATCCAAATTGTATGGGAAAAAACCTACAGAAAAAAGGCATAGCAATGAGGACGCATATATTTTCACCCTTGGGATGCTTTTCTAGCAGCTTGCTCTGAAAACTGGTTTCCCCGCTTCAGAATCAGAACCAGACTGGAGGCTAATGAAAACTGGATAACCATACTGGGTGTGCTATTTACTGAAAAAATAACTCGAGTCATTTTCATACTCAATAATGATGTAAACAACAAACTGTATGTAATTAATTAATAACACCAAAATACCATGGCGGAAGTACGAAAACAAGCCAGCAACTTTGTACAAGAAGTTGGTTGTCAAATGAGTCGATTGACCCTGACTTCAGGTCATTTGCCTTCAGCTAGGCGTTGCAGTTTGCTGAAGTTTGTTAACTCGGAGCTTTCAAGTATAAATAATTTTGCGGCCGTTTCTTGATAGCGCGACTTAATGCCTTAAACGTCGAGCGATTGCTACTTCCATGTGCTGACATCTCTTCTTTTTTTCGAGAAGACTAGAGGGGAGGGAGGGCACCGAAAAAAAAAACAGTTTCCGTTTCAAAGTGGTTTCGCTCAGTTCTCTCCCAAATGCCAAGTCCTACCATTTGTTTCGAGCCGAGAAAAACTCCTCGGCGGCCTTTGTTCACCATTATTCTTGCTGTCTTGTCAGGATGACTTTGGGACTCGGCTGCATAATAAAAGTGTGCCGGTGTGTAAATGGTTGAGTGGTCTGTGTGCACGCCCGTTTTTTTCTCCCATTTTTGCCCGTCCTCGTCAACGATCGGATCTTCGGAACAGTTCTGGCCATTACAGTAAAGCGATCTGAGGGAGGAAGAGAAAAGCGATAATAGCTGTCATCCAATGCCGGGTAGAACCTCCACATCACGTTCTCTGCTCGTCCTATCTAGCTCCGGAGAGGAAGTGACCTAATATACGTCCAGTTAACTGGAATTTGCTTCTTCCGCGTTTCGCAGCCAATTAATCGATCATATATCCATTGCGTTACACTTCAGAGTTTATACTGATAGGAAGTCTTACGTAGTGTAGGAAGGAGGCTGTTTTTTTATTATCTTGAATGTGATTGAGGGGTTGGATTTAAAATCTGTTGTCCAGGACTTGGTTATATTGGTGACTGCCTAATTCAAATCAAGAAAAACTATTTCAAAGAAAATTTTAATTACAGGGATTTCTGGGCAGATAATAGTGTTTACTAGTATATACCAATGCAATCAAAATTTGGTTAAAGATTAGCTTCCCACAACATTACCTTGTTTAAAGAGTGAACTGCCTTATTAACACAGTAGAGACAGATGTCACAAAATGCACAAATTGACTGGTGTGACATCAAGTACGGGGAGAGCTGGCTTTACCAGAAATCAACCTAGCAGTAACATGCATTGTAGGCTTTCTATGCTTTAGCACAGCCCCCCCC
>JYFJ02004979.1:0-28228 GCA_000934665.2 Catajapyx aquilonaris | reverse complement strand
GCCAATTATCTCCGTAATGCGGCGGCCAAACATAATGACTCCTATACTTAAATCGATCCTCTGGTGGCTAGGAAGGCAGTCATATACGTCGGGGCACGGAGTTCAGATACACCCTGTATATCATTACTGTTCCATAGCACAAAATCGCATATAGTTATAGTGTACAGCGTTAATGTGCTTCACAATTCAGAAGCATATTTTAGTATTTTACCAACTGCTTCTTTTTAGACACGGAACTGCAATAATAGCCTACACAAATCACATCAATGATGGATTCACTTTGTTCCTCCGTGTTGATGTTATGCTGGCAGACTCCTCTTCTTCCTTGTCAGCTGGTTTGCTGACTTTGGCAATGCTACTGCCCACAAAAAAATCCGAAATCTTGCGTTTTGCCATTTTCCTCGGGAGAGCACTTCTCGAGTCCGATCCGCCTCTCTTGCCGACTGCGACTCGAAATCAGTCGAGAGACTATTTCGAAACTTCTCTCTCTCCCCCGTCCCCCCCCCCTCCCCCTCAACCCTCAAGGCCTCAATGCACTCATGACTTATACCGGTCATCGACCTTGGACCTTCTTCACCACACCTTCCCTGTTCCCTCCACCCTCCTCCTAATTAGGTCCATCCTGCCCCTCTTTCCCCTCCTCTACATCTGGCTGTGACCCCCGCGTAGCCGAGTCCTTCCTGCTATCCTGCAACCTTATTTACCCCAACTTGGAACTTGAACTTGACCCCTGGAGTGAGGACCCCAATAAATACCAGGCGCGCTTCATGATAATGAGCCACCAACAGAATCAGCACTGCAGGAACGAAATTGAAAATACGAGGCAGAAATACAGTATTGGGAGGGAAAGCTAGTCGCCAAAGTGGCGACTAGCCATCTTTATTCAGTCGCCAATGGATAACCTAAAGTCGCGAAATGTGACTGGCGACCGGTTAATTTCGAACCCTGGTTGGGGTGCTGGTAAAGGTAGGGGTACATATACAGTATTTTAGGAAGTGTGTTTGTAAAAATTTCCCTTCAATACACTCGAAGCTCGATGTCTTAAAATGGGCCTTATAAGTTGCAATAAGCCAAAGTTTGTCACTCTCTGTGATAGATTACCTGCTTGTCTTATAGCGTATATAGTCGACACAGATATTCTGATTGGATGTGTAAAAAGAGGAATGCAGATGGAGTTGGCCCAGGAAAAGACTGCACAGCCATGTGTTTCCCCCCCTGCATTTTTGACCCCTTGACCCCCCCAACTCCACTTCACACCCCCACCTCGTTCCATATGTTGGCTCCAAAGAATTTTAGAAATGTACGTACAGATGCATGGTGGGCAATTTGGTTTTCAACACGTAGTTCGTAGTAATATTTGTAAATACTGTAGTACAGTAAAACTTCCGAAGTCGAATCTCCATGGGACCAGAAAAAAACTTCGAGTTATAGAAGATTCGAGTTAGAGAAGTTTGGAATTATTTAAGCACCTAACTCTATAAGGAAGCCTACCTTTATATCCAGCGATGAAAGGTATTCAAAACTTTAAAATAACTGTCACTATCACACTTACAGTGTTTCCATTGTTTTGTTGTAAAAAAAATCTCAGTTATGGACATTTGGCTACTCTTAAATTCAAGGATTCAATTGTCACAACAGAGTCGAACACTTCTTTGGTTACGTCTGGTAGATGTAGATCAGGAAATTGAGCCTTTCTGTACATGTGGCCTACTCTCGACCCTTCGGCTGGGAAATGAGAAAATTTTCCGAACTCGCCAACATGAACTTCGACTTGGGAGTCTGAAAATGCATTGATATCCCATCGTAAGGCCCTGCCTGCACTTCGAGTTATGGAGAACTTCGAGTTAGGGAAGTTTATTTCCTATTTTCATTTTACATTGTGACCAACCTAGCTCATCATTTTCTTCGATTTATAGAGAAGTTCGACTTATGGAAGTTTTTCTGATATTTTATTGTACTTATTTTTGTCTGGAAGTCTAGTTATGGAAGTTTTACTGATATTTTATTGTACTTATTTTTGTCTGGAAGTCTAGTTGCAAATCCCACAAAATCCCGGAATGACCATACGATACGAACTCGCGTGAGGTGGCCAATTAGCGTAATTGGTGGATGCGTTGAATTTATGGCAATGTTTTAATTTTCTAGGTGGTATTGTTGCATAAGGGCATTTCCATGGGAATGTGAATTGATATATTGTTATTTGATGTTTATGTCCTATTGCTCAAGGTCGTTGGTAGTCAAGGTCGACCAGTTTTTAGAAATGCATGATCTGGTGGCTATACCGGTATGCAGATGTCTAAGTGGACGGTGTTATGCAATAATGAGTCAATCCACATGAGAACGGTTTTGAGAAAAAGGGCTTTGAAGGTCATGCCTGTGAAATTAACTCAGTGTTCTTTTCGGTAATTTATCCTCCTGAGACCTGATGTTGGCATAAATGTCAACATCAGCAGAAAAAAATTTGGCGCCAACTAGTGATGCCAACAGAACTGTAATCTGTTGGTATCCCATGATTACAATCTGACCTCAATATGTGTAGCCACCTAGTGTCGAAGATCTGACTTTGGCAGCGAAAATTAAATCACTTATGAAAATGGCGGATGCCGCTGCTGAAGCTCATCTGATAAGTTTTCGTTTTTTCCTCATATTTAGAGTGCGATTTTCGTCAATGCAGAATGTCCTGGGATTCACAAGGAATGTGTATTAGGCAATACAAAAAGATGTGTCTGTGACAGTCTTTGTTGCTGTAGAGAACTGGTAATTTTCTTTTCTTCCTGAAACCAAATGTCCATTTAAATGGACATCCAAAAAAAAGTTTTTTTTAGCTGAATGGGCTGTGACTTTTCTTTAAGGATATATCCACATAGAAGTGTGCTTTGCACTACAGTTCAGTTTTAAAATCTAGAATAGCGAGGTACCATGCTCGGGGGTAAGAAGGGAAGGAGCAAGCCCCATGCCTGGAGTGGTGGCATTCAAAAATAAATGCAATTTATCAATTGACACAGAAATTGCAAAAAAAAAAAGGTCGAACCAAGGCTCGCGCCCCCCCGCGACCCACCATTTAGGAACCACTGCCCTAAGCCTTGGGAATTCTGGGGATGACCCTGCTTGCCACCCTACTTATACAGTATGTAGTACTTTTTCATGTCACATTATTGCCCGGCTCTTGCAAGAGCAAAGCTCCAAATATACATTACCTCCTTCAGAGGTGCGATTGGAAATATTTTTTTGTATCTTACCCCATTCAGAGATCATCGCTCGACTATAGGGGAGGGGAACACCACCATCTTTTCATTTTCTTGATTTTTCTTCAACTCTGTGCAAGGATGAAAGGACATGGGGCAGGGATGGGGATTTTTGGGGAGGGGACACTGGCGTAGTGCAATGTCATAAGCTGGGTCATGTGCAATCCCCCAGGAGGTTTGGTTGCCAGACACCTCCAAGGCGCGGGCCAGAGACCCTCCTGACGCAGGTGAAAGGGAACTCCCGGGCGGGGTTCGAACCCGGTACCTTTTGCTCAGCAAGCCGAGGTGTTACCATCTCGGCCACCACACCTTTCCCTAATTGGACACATTTCCGAGGCCATGTTAATTTAATGCAATCATATCGAGTATGGTACCATTTTAAAGGCCACACCTTTGCGCGAGTTTTTCGAAATTAATTAACATTTCGCGACAAATAATTAAGTTCTCTACGAAATGTGTTACCATAATTTTACTGTTGTGCCCCCTTAATCCTGGGTGTGCCCCCGTAATCCTGGGTATTCCCCCTGCACATCCAGCCCCAGAACTTCGTCAGTTCTCCATCTTGAAATTTATCTTTCAATGTGCTATCGCAGCGAAAATCTATAAGCTGCTCTCGTTCATAAGTAGAGAGTTCTTTCCCTTGAAAACTCACTGAAGAGATTTCGAATCTACTCGACCTCTGCAATTTCAATGTCACCAAAATATTTCTCCCTCTTTTAGTATTTGCAAATGTGTGGAGATTATTCGCTCTTTAATTTTGCGCCACTGTTCTCGATATAACTTACTCTTGCAGACGATGAAACATTTCAAACGAAGATTGCGCCACTTTTTTCTGCCAGCCAGAGTTCGAGTTTTAATAAAAATTCACATATTTTTTCATGCAATGAAAAAATGTTGCTTGATTTGACTCCTTGCAGAGAAGTGTTGAGCACATTCAGCTCCTTGAACATATCCGCAAAATATGCCAGCTAACACAAAGTAATTTTTAATCATTGTATCTGCTTCTCCTGGATAACGTATTTCCTTCACATGTAAGTGCAGCTCGATTGAATTCGAAGTGAGCTCGGTAGCGGGGCTTTCGCAGGTAGAGGTGAGCGTGGGGCAAACGTTGCAAGAATTCTCTCGCCGAACTATGGCTCAAACATGAAACTCGTACACAGTATTCACTCATTTTTATTTTTAAATTATTCGTTATTGTGCATAATTGCAAAAAAAAATAATAATAATCTTGGCTTGCGACTCCCTGTGACCCTGCCTGCGACCCTCAGGTTGGAAACCACGGATATAATTATCTGATGTATATTTCTCCTCATAGAGTAAGGCATCATATCCACTCTATATACTGTATATTTTCTATATTAAAAATCTCCACAGTTATTTCACGAAAATAGGGTTGCTCATTGAGTGAATCACCCTCAAATTCATTGAAGGAATTGACTCTGCCAGATATACGAGTATTTGGTAGGAGTCAACATCTGCATGTGCAAGAACTGCCATTTTTCATTCAATTTCATTATTTCTTACAGTTGACAAGAAGATACACAACACGCCATCTGCACAACCTTGGAGGGGTTGTATGGATGTAACTAGGGAAAGGAAGAAATCATCTGAAACGACGTGCACATTAGTAGTTGTTGTCATATGAAACCATTGCAGTGCCTGTTCAAATTGGTGTGCAAGCCTTCTTGGTAATAATGGATCAGATGCACCATAATGAATACAAACGCAAGCCAGTTGATTCTCTGCAACAAATTGCTCTCGATGCTATGAATCAAGTAGTGGATACCTGGAGAACAATTGCATGTCCACCATATGGTGAAACTTTCCATTGGAATGCACGGAAATGTGGTCTGCTATTCAAAAGGGCTGTAAGAGCTTACATTCCACTTCCTGTGTTGCAACAATTGTCAGATCTTAAATCTAATGTAATAACTGATCACTACTTTGGCTTGTACCATGAGGGACTTCTGCATCTGACATTTGACTTGAATTATGATTATGCAGAATGGAGAATGGAAGACGTACTTTATGGAAGCAAAGGAGTATCCCAAGCCGTCACACTGCGGAGCCTCAATTCTTTCCATATTGGGTTGCAATACTTTCCAAACCTACGTTCTATTACAATTGAACTTAGAAGAGATGGTTTCCCAGATCTTGTAGTTGGGGACCTGGCACAAATGCTGTCTGAAGTTGGCACCAGTTGTCCCAATTTGGAAGTGTTCAAAGCACCACCACGTAGTTTCCCAAGAGATATTTTTGAGGATCACCAAATGGTGATCAAAGTCAGTCATGCACAAAAGCTCTGCTTTTTTGACTGGGACTCAGATCAGAAGGTTCCAAACCCTTGCTGCTGGAAACTGAAAACGTTGATCCTGCCTCATATGTTGGGGTCATCCACTGTTGCAGTATTGCTGCAAAACCTTGGTGCATTGGTCACATTTTCTGGAGGATGTAATGTAACCAGCTCATTCCACAGTGGGTTTAGGCCAAGAAAAATCACTTCTGATCATCAAGTAAGAGTTTTCAATGTAGCATCTGTATTGAGTATTGGTAGAAAGTTTTTAAAAGGGCTATTCACTGCACACACTGCCTTTGTCAGTATACTGGCATCAGCAAAGCCTAAAATTATTGCATGGCCCATGCAGCAGGTGGCATGATGCAAGCTATCGACTATCAATGTAAGGCCTTTTCATGTGATGAAACAGGCAGAATATCATTGAATGCATGTAACCAATGCACTGTTACAGTAGTTTGTATGCATGGCACTATTTGAGTATCATATATACATTTGTACACCAACATAAAAATAGCCATCTCATTGTTGCATCAGTAGGGGGCTTATGTGTACAGCCTGTTATCCAATCAACTTTGCTTTACACTGGTACATTGCCAAGTTAAATTTTTCAGATGGGGAAAACTCAGGAGCTGACTTTGCACCGAGTGAGCAGTGTAGCGGCCAGTGGGAGACAGTTGGAGAAGTTGTCAAAGTTGTGCCCCAATCTAAGTCACCTCACATTGGTGAGCACCCACAGCTCTGCATATGTAAAACTACGCCTTATGAACAACATAACTAATTTGGTGCTAATGGGAACCACATGGATAAGTCTGTCCTTCATCTTGAGGGCAATTGGGTGTCACCTCAAAGTAAGTTGATTGTATTCAGTAAACATGCACAGGTGAAAGTTTGGAGAACAACATTTGAGCTTTCTTTGCATGATAACTCACATGATAATTATGTCATCTCTCTCTCTTGCCCACACATTGTGCTGCTCTCTCTCTCTCTCTCTCTCTCTCTCTCTCTCTCTCTCTCTGTCTCTCTCTCTCTGTCTCTCTCTCTCTCAAGATGTACTTAATCGCATAACTCGATCCTTTTCATACAGCATTCCAGGAAATTATTTCAGTTATAAGCTAACTCTTTAGTAATATTTCCTGTAGTCCTATGCTCTACCTACTGGGAGTTTCTTATCTCGATATGCTAATTAATTATTGGTTGTTGCCGACAGTGACAACTTTATTTACTCTATTGGTGCTGGGAAGGTAGAAATGACATCAATACAGTTCTTCCACAGCGTTGTTGTTCCCCCCCCNCCCCCCCCGCCCCCAATGTTATCGCCACCTTGTCATGGTGTGTGCTTCTCCAGGTCTTTGGGACTGGAGACAGACTAAGAGAGATATCAGTCTTTCCTCTATTCTTTTAACGTGAATACGTCTTTAAAATTAGATCAGTACTTGGGGGGCATGCACGAAAAGTCGAGCGTTACAAAAAGTTCTACTTGTTATGCATAACAAAAATGGTGATAATGTTTCGTCTTATAACTTCAAACTAAAAGCAACATCCAAATGATAAATGTAGTGTTGCCTAGACCAAGGATGTCCGTACCTGAGGTGACCTTCAGACCAAGCAGTCCAGGTCATGGTGCATGTGGGGAGGTCAGCAAAATGACCCGATTCTACAGTGTGTAGCGGGCTTTGGTCCAGTGTCACTTCGGATTGTGTTGGGTGAGGACTGCGAAATTGGTGTCATTCGAAGGCTAACAAACTACGCTACAATTCATATTGGCCAACAATTATCATGAACGACGAGGACTTTGTGAAAAGTCAGTTTCAAGATGGTGAAAAGTGAAAAATTTCATAATGTAGTCGAAATTGCATTCGAAAGCTCAACAGAAATACAGTTGAATCCGGAGATAACAGCCTCGGCTATAACATACTTTCGGTTATAACGGACTCGATAGGCTGGTCCCGTCACACTTCCATATATGGCTTGTGTATTCTGCTATAACAGACCTTGGTTATAACAGACTTATTTCCGTGGTCCCATGAAGTCTTGTCATATCTGTATTCAACTGTACAAGAAACGCATACGAGACGAAAGAACAGCTCGCAAGGAACAAAAGGAGCCCAAGAAGTCAAATGCAGAATGATAGAGAGAGTACAGACAATAAAAGAAAGTTGTGCATGGATGAGTCACCGAGTACTTGTACAACGATACGACCCATACTAATGGAAGTCAACGAGGACAACTTGATATTTCATTAGGCGATAGTATGAGTAATGATAATGGCCCTATGAGAAGTGAACAAATACAGACGAATAGGAAGTTTGCAATTGAGCACTTCGAAAAAGCCTTCGGTTATGAATGTGGAGTATGTGTCACCCCCAGACCCTATTCCCCCAATCCTTTTTATTATCCCAATAATATATTTACCAACACTAACAACCTTCTTAAGAATTCGCCCGGTCAGCGAATTCTACGGATGGTCTCTGATCCCTCCAGCTGTAGAGGGCTGACACACGACCATTCCAATCCGGCCATTCTTTTAGTGTTGTCAGCGGGATGGGCTCTCAGAGACTGTCTCATCAAATTATTGACTTTTCCTTACACTCCAAATTATTCGCTGTGTTTCTAGATGCCAGCCCCAGGTTGTGCCATCCAGAGCCAGTATATAACCAACAAGTCGGTAGAGAAGGAGGAAAATCAGTTCGTGAGTGAGACTGAGCTCCACATCAGCCAAGCAACACTCTGTCACGTATCTTCGTCAGGGTGGGGCCTTGTGCCTTACCCTGATGGTGAGTATCCCCACCCTGGAACCTTTCTACACCTACCTCTTCTACCATAACTAACGTTGTTAAAATAAACACTCGAAAGTTTATACAAACACGTGCTTTAATTGACCACTGCCACTTGACAGACCAGCCACAACCTGGTCGACATATGCGCCAGACTGTGGTTTCGAAACGATCTGAAGCAAGTGAAACAAAAATTATAAGCCGAAACATTATCACCCATTTTTGTAATGGTCGACTTTTAGTGAATTCCCCCAGTACTGTTCCGATTTTAAAGATGCATTCACACCAAAAACCTGCAGCTTGTGTCCTGGACACAACCCAATAATTTTTTTCTCTTTTTTCGGTCTCCACCTGTCCCACCTTTGTATCTTCTCATAGCCAGATAGCCATAGTTGCTTTGGCTTCTTCCCAACCAAACCAAACTAATCCTCAGCATTTGAATAGCCCCGCAACAGGAGACATGTTGCTCACATGTTGGCACCACCAAGTCGTGATCAACACCCTGTGACTTTTTAAAATGGGGATAGGGCTCTATGTCAAATGCAAGGTTTTCATCACTCCCCTTCATAATAATTTTGATATATCTGAAACAAACATATCACAACAGCTCTTTCTGGGGTTCGATGAAGATGTGTAAATGTGTGTTTGGCAATAATATTTGACTATCACATTGATACATGCGGTGTGATTAAGGGTTCACACAGTGAACTACTATAAGTATGTTGTTGTAGAAAAGCTTCCAGAATTGAAGACGTCACTTGCCAAAACCAAAATCTCGAAAAACCTTTTTATTACAGATTCCTACTCTTGGAGTCAGGCCTCACAGCCCTGGTTAAGATTAAGGGTCAAAGTCAATCAGAAGTGCCTTAAAATTGAATATGATGATTGCAGTCCATTGCCTTACTACTGGAGTTGGGCCCTTTGGCAAGTGACTGGACGCATTGTGATTAATGTTAATAATAATTAACATAGGATGGAAATAAAACTGGTCACACCTTCCTTTGTAGTACTACTTTACAAATATGATGTGTTCAGATGGACAGGTATGACTATATACCACTGAAATTGCAACAGGAAATGGTGCGGGCAGTCATCTGCCAAAGAGCCCAACTTTACTGATTTTGACCTTCAATAGACTCTGACCTATTGCTTTCCAATAGACGATGTGTATGCCACTAGGTGTGTATAATGGTGCCCTATGAGCATCATAAACTGGGAAACTCTAAATGGAGCAATTATTATAATATTTTTTTTGTGTGTGTACCCCGTGCTAGGGCCCTAGGCCCTCTTAGGGGGGTGGAATACCACCATTTGGTGCAGGGGACACGATAGGGCCGATAGGGCTAATGAGGGGGGGGGGGGGGGACACACTAGTGCAAGTGTAATGTCTCAAGTTGGGGGTCGTGTACAGTCCCTCAGGGGGCCCGGTCGCCAAGATGACCCCTAGATGCGGATCAGACATCCCCCGCCGACACTACACCTCCTCATGGATGGGACAAGGATAGGAAAGGAAGGAAGCGGCTGTGGCCTATTATTTAGGGAGCAATCCCGGAATTCTCATGGGGGGACCGTGGGAAACCACAGAAAACCACGGTTAGGATTGCCGGCCCCGGGACTCGAACCCAGGACCTCCTGGGTAGCAGTCGAACACCTTAGCCACTCCACCGAACTGCTTCGGCGAATAGAGCAATTACGCATATATGCAGTTTTTAGTCTCTCCTGAAAAATTTCACCTCGTGGAGTTGGGCCCTTTGGCAAGTGACGTCTTCAATTTCTTCACAAAACCACTTCTTTTTGCATGCACATGTGGCACTTACTGTTAGATGTAGATGCGGTACATTTTTTCAGACAGATCTAAAATCAGCAGTATTTTCATTCATGGAGTCTTTTTGTTTAACTTGAAGCTCCTACAAGTTTCGGCCATGGAAGGTGTCCTGGACTTATCTCAACTTGCCGTAACCTGCCCACAACTGGAATCCCTCCTGTTGCACCAAGTGCGAAAAAGAATTTCTACCAAGCCACTATTTTTCCCATGCTTACGGCTGTTGGTTGGGCGTGATACAGTTGATGAAGGGATCCTGTCTACTTTGCTTGAATCAACTCCAGGACTTAGAGAACTGTACTGGGAGCATACTACAACTCTGAGAGATGTTGAGATGAAAAGCATCCTTGGTTCAGATGCCTTGAAAGATCTGGAAAAGTTTGTTGTTGGTGATGCTCATGCATTAAGTATTCAAACTTTGGATTTGCTCTTTCTGAACTGTCCTAACTTGACCATTGTTGGAAACATTGAGAGGTGGAACATAAGTCATGTTATTTGCACCAAGCTGTTACACAAGGCACAAAAGGAGCGATGGCAAGTTAAGGTAAATGGCGATGATCACGGGGTTCATATGATGGACAAATTTATTACATATTTGTAAGTTCTGTGAAGACTTAATATTAAGTCTTGACAGAACTTACAAATGTGCTTCACCCACATTACTGGTAAATGCGCTATTTTGCCTTAGCTGGGCTACACATTTTGTTATCATCCCATTTATACCAAATCCACCTCGATCATAACTTTTATTCATGCACTATAAGTCAAGGTTGACATACCAGTACCTCACCTGTACATATATGCAGAATAGAGGATACCAGCCTACACTACCTTCACTTGTTTACAATAATAAATTACTGAGGGCAGTGAATAGTTGATTGCGTCACTCTCTCAATGTGTTGTTATTGTTACTGTGACTTAAATGATACTATCTCTGTACTGTACATATTCATAAAGGCATGAGAGATGCAATACAAGTGTGACATCAAGATAACTGTCTTGTGTTACTTCACCCTCAGAGCCGGCAAATAAATGGCAGGTACTACCGAGAAAGCCAGCAAGCCTTTTCGTGAGTGTTTTTAAAGCTTTTTAGTCAAGTCCTTGTGACCCCAAAAACAATGTTACAATGAAAGATTATATAGGAAAGTTATACATCAATGTTTTAGCTTAGACTTCGGGTTTTTCAACATAAAATTAAAATTAACTTACGCAAATTTAGTGGTCATGTGACCATGGCGGCCATTGTGAATTATCTTGTGTCATGCATGGATGGAAAGCAATATTGAAACCCATATGTCTCAAGTTAAAAATCATCAAAACTCAGCCAAATTTCTCTGTGATAGTCTATATACCCTTAATTTACAAATTCAATCAATATCAGATTGAAACATTTTGTCATAACCAACCAGACCCAACCAGTGCACCTGCACTGCTTTGAAAGTAGGGGCGGGAATCTCCTGCCTACCACGGCGGCAACCATATGCCTGGCACGGCGGCAACCATATGCCTGGCACGCGGGAAAGCCAAAGTCACAGACATGCTGGTATCTGTTGTTTAAAAAAAAAAAAAAACTGGGTTTGAAAGTAGGCGTACACAATTTCACAATTTTGGCAGGCCAGAGTCTGAGACATGTTGCCCTCTGTTGTTAGAATAATAAAGCTTACATTTCATCTGGAAGCATGTGGTGTTGATATAAACTCCCAAATTTATTTGCTATTTTCGGAAGTGCCAGAAAGCCGCAAAAAAGTATTAATTTATTGTTTTCAAAGTACGACGAGTTCAGCGAGTTCAGCAAATTCGTCTGGCATGGTTCTCAAGGTTGTTATTCCACATATTTTCATGCATTTCATAATTAAATCAGCCTAACAGTTGGTTGGCAGTACTCGGATTTCCAGTTATATTTTGTAAATTAATTTAGGGACCTCTAGACAAGTAAAATTGTTCCAGACACATTCATAGTGTTTTCCCTGAACGTGGTAAGTATAGCTGTTATTGTTTGTAAAATATCTTGTCCATATCTTCGAGTATGCCAAAATCTACGTGGTTCGGGCCTATCTGGTAGCGAAGGGGTTAAAGGTTTTGTTCTCACATGAGTGTGAGCAGTGAGGTGAAAAGGCGTGAGATCATGCAACAGCTCTATACAACAGTACTGTCAGACGTGGATACTTCACACAGCTGGAGCAACTTGTCACAAATCGGGGGAAAAAGTTTGGTTGCAGGGTGGGTGATGCCACGATTTCATGAGAAGCAAGTTGCTACTGTTGTGTGACCTGTACATGTGAGGAGCTAGTGACCAAATCTAGAGGTCATTGTGTGACCCTGCTTCTGTCTGTTGGTGATATTACATCAGACAGCATTTTGTGGCTCTATATGTAACACCTGCAAACTTCTTAGTGCCTCGTGATAGCCCAGTGGCGGATCTAGACGTTGTTGTTGGGGGGGGGGGGTGTGATTTGTCGCCGCGCTCCCCCCCCGCCCACCCCCCAACCCAAATAAGCCCGCCGCAGGCGAAAATTTTTTAAAACTCTGTAAGCATATAGGATAAAAGCAAGTAAAGTTCAATTATGTTCTGTTTTTTGCTTAAGCTTAAGCCCCCCATAGATCCGCCCCTGTCATAGCCTGATTGGATGCAAAGGCTTCAAGGTTCAAATGTGTCTTCCCTTGAAGGGTTGTTATCTACATTATATGGGTATGACATGATTTTTCAAAGTATATATGTTAAAATTGAGCATGAAGCTGACAAGGGTCGTTTTACTAATCAGGGGCAACTTTACACAAATCACTCCCAACTCTTTTGGTGCCACTTTTGGGTGAAAATTATGTGTAATGGTAATGATGACTGACACTGATGATCATTATTTATTTATTTATTTTATTTACGTTACCTCATGATAGGGCCTTAGGCCCTTATAGGGGGATGGAATACCACCATTTTTCCTTCAATTTTCTGATTTTTCTTCTAACTACGGTGCAAGGATGAAAGGACATGGGGTAAGGGTAGGGATTTTTGGGGAGGGGACACAGGTGCAAGTGCAATGTCGGAAATGGATCATGTGCAGTCCCCCAAAGGCTAGGTTGCCAAGACGCCTTCTTAGGCGCGGGCAGAGACCCACTGACGCAGGCGGAAGGGAAAGCCCAGGCGGGGATCGAACCCAGGACCTTCCGCTCAGCAAGCCGAGACGTTACCATCTCGGCCACCGCACCTTCCCCGACACTGATGATCATGGAGTGATTTGGTTCAGGAAAGATGGGTTGTGGTGGAGTTTTCTGGTGAAAAGTCTGAAGCATTTCACTGGTCTTAGTATATCCTTAGTGCTAGTGGTGTGAGCTCTCCCACTGATGTTCAAACAAGGTTGAGATCAAAAAACTATTCTCTTGTGTGGCCAGACATGTAGGACATTTCAGAAATAGACAAGAGCTCATATTGTTAACCCTTAACTACGTAGGTAGCTGAAACACCTTTAACTACGTAGGTGGAGCCTGAGCGGCTCCAACGGTATATTTAAATCTCTGCTTATCAGCTCAATTGTTATATTGGACTTTTCATATACAGAAAGTGCAGTTCAGATACTTAGGCTTCCGAAAACGTAAAAATCACACGCTGAGTCAGCATATTCCGACAGAAAAAATTCGTAATGAGGAACAGGTCCCACCTGGAGCCGCTCAGGCTCCACCTACGTAATAAAGGGTGCCGTCGTTTTCCCTATTCAGATGCTCTCCACGGAGATAGGGAAAACGACAGCACCCTTTACTACGTAGGTGGAGCCTGAGCTGATCCAAGGTGGGACTTGTTCCTCGGTTCGAATTTTTTTCAGCCAAAGATTGGCGCCAAATTTTTTTTTTCTTATTCTTTTCATGCTTAGGAAGGTTTTTGTGACAAAGTCATGGAAGGACAGGGGGAAAAACATTTTGTTAAAAAGTTACATGCATTTAAATAGTGGTTGGAGCCTCTCAGGCTCCACCTACATAGTTAAGGGTTAAGATTCTTGCTGATCCAACAGGTGTGACATGACCTTTAAAGAAGACCTGTTAAGTGTGTGTTAGGTTTTCCACATTATACTGCTGCTATTTGAGGAATTGTATACTTATAGGGCTTCACTGTGTGTCTGTGTTACCTGTATGTTTTTATACCTGTACCAGTATTTATTTGTAATTATAATAGTGCCAATCACATTTTGCAATCTATCTCTGTTGCGACCTGGCCACCTCACCATTAAGTGGTTTAAGTTCAGGAAATGAATATTCTTAAAATTAGTGTAACTCCTCATTTGCAGTCTCATTCCTCCTGCTTTCTTACGGGGGCATGTTGTGAACTGTTACCCTCGTAGAAGCTGTAAAATATTTTAGGTTGAATGGCACGCTTGTGTAAAGTTGCCCTGGGCCCTGGGTAACTTTACATCGCAGATTTTTATTATTTATATTTATTAGTAAAATCTTCTACGTGCTAAATCCTGCATCATGTCAATATATGAGTACAATAGGCTTGCCTGCATGCAATGGTTTTGAAATTTCACATTTACTTTGCACATGCTGTTAATGGGAAGGCGAAAACCTTCAAAACTGTGTAAAGTATCCCCTAGTTAGTGATGGTACGTATTATGGGCTGATTACATGATTAGTAGCTAATAAATCCAGAGGAAGTGATTAGTCCTATGTGAATAATATGGATCAACAATGGGTTCTGGATTTACCATCGATGATGCAGCCTAGATGTATAATATGATACATCTAGGCTGCATCATCGATAAGTGCATTCGAGTATGTTGCAAATTTCTTTCCTCACCCTTATCAATGAAGATATATAAGTTAAATACCAATGATTTCACGTGAACTTCTCAAGACAATTGTAAAATGGACATGACCAGCCGCGTAGTAGGACTACTATCTCAAAGTATAGCTCATTCACCAACAATTTATTACATTTTGTTGAAAGGTCATTTTAGGCCCGCAATATGCGGCACCCTGTTGGGTCTCTTGCATTGTTTGCTGCATCTCTGTAGCTGATGGAGTAATCAATATCTTTTCACACATCCACTTCTTGGAATTGGGTGTTGAAGCACCCTGTACGGTACAACAGACATCCGGATGACCCATACATAGATAGGAAACCGCTGATTTATATGAGCTCAACCAAACTTAGCAAAGGTAGAGGCGGGTAGAGGGTAGACCGGGGTAGACGCTGCCACGCTGGGTCGCGTTGAGTAGACATGGTCATAGAGTGCGAACCGTACGTGGTGCGAACGGTGCGAAGACCAGACTGAACAACAGCAGGGCTTATTTCCAGTACTGCACTGCCATGAACTTATGAACGATTGAACGATAAAAGTGTCGATAGTTGTGTGAAGAGTCGATAGTGGCTTCCATCCAGCTGACCGTAGCGAACATGGCGTCCAATGGGGATTCTATTGACCCGAACGTCTTCCGATCGACTCCTGAGGAGTTGCGGCTGACCCGAACGGTGCTTGGAACTGCATGGTGGCCGTCCGCTGGAGGGGTCATCGGGTTCATACTTGGATGTGGAATCAATTTCTTCAACAGGAAGCCCATCTTTAGTGGTTAGATTGTTATGCAGTTCTGGATAACATGCTTTCTTTTAGTTCAGTTCTGTTGCTGTTGCAGACACGCAGCTGCAGGGACAGGTGAAAGAGTAGTTTAAAGAGTCATTTGTAAACTGGGTGTATCATAAACTGTTACAAATTGGGTAGTCCGGTAATTATGTAGAAGAGGTGAGCAAGGAATACAGAAAATATGTGTTTTACTAGGACCAACTCTTACTTCACACTATTAGAAGTAAACCAGGACCATTTTTTGGGAGAAAAAAAACAACCCCAGAAGTGGGTTTTGAAGGTGGTTTAGAGCTCTCTCTCAGTTCCGTAGCTCCAGGGCCATGCGCTGGGTCAAGAGCTCTTGGCTGGGTCTATTGTCCCAGAGCCATTAGAGGGGTGTAGTCAGTGCTGCTTTGCTGTGAAAGACGGTGGGTATACTGTAGGCAGTGGCGGATCCAGAAATTTTTGCTGGGGGGGAGGGGGGGAAGCAGGGCCAGGTGCAGGCGAAAATTTTTTCCGGTTCAAGGTCACAACCCTTCCTCTCGACCCCCCAAAAATGGAAAAGAACCCATAAAAGATAAAACAGTGCAATTTTGCACTGTTCTAGAGNCCCCCCCCCCCCCCCCCCCCGTTTTGTTTTCTTTTTTCCTTTTCGGTGGGTATACGGCATATACCCGCGTATTTTCTTCAAAGGCGGCGGGTATACGCTACACAGCTAAAATTTTCGGTGGGTATACGGCGTATACCCCCCAAAGCAGCCCTGGGTGTAGTGGAAAAAGATGATAACCCACAATAGTGTAATTTTTCAGAGAGCGAATTGAAGTTTGCACTGTTCACAATTCATAGAGAATGCGGGTTTTGATCTAGTCCTTGTGGCCATCTCGTGCGTGATACGTGAACTTGGAGCAAACGAAACTGTTTGTCATGTCTTTTACATTGTTGCTAGGTGTTTAGGTCCCAAATGACAAAAATTATTCAAATTCAGAATTATTGTGAGGGTGTATGTTTCTCTCAGTAGCTCGGATGCCCATCCTCTGACGTAATTCATGCCCTGTGCTTATGTACTGGTCTGTTCAGCAGTGCCAGGGCGACATACCCATAAACTTCTTGTCTGAGCAGGAGAGTGACAAAAAATTGGAGCAGGTGCGAAACACACCCCCTGCGCCACCTGTTGTGCATTTAAGAATTTACATCTCCGTATGATATACCAAGAGGGTCCCATAGATGGCCTCAGGATCAAGCCTAGACACAACATGATGTTACTCACTAGATTAGTCATGTGTGGTCCCTCAAATGACAACGCAAGCGAATTTTTTGCAGATCCTTGCAAAAACGAGAAAAAAACTCCCCGTCTAATTAAGGTTAAAGTGTAGAGGGCCAGATGGTAAAATATGAGGTAAAAATGACAAACACTAAAAGGACACAGTTCCCTCTAATGGGGTATAAGAAGAAGAAGAAAAAAACAATTAGCGTATTTCATGCATTGTAGCTGTAAGCTGGGCGGGCGGGTGAGTAGCACGGTGGGGTTAAATATTTTCCAGCCTAAAATCTGAAAGCGCTGCTAGGTGCACGTTATATCTTCATGCCTCTGTAGCGAAGAGTCGGGCGCACACGGTATGCTATGTCCGGTCATTATGGATTAATATGGATGGGTTATAGCTCCAATATTTTCCCTCAAATGGAATATTTAGACACGTAATTTCCCTTACTCCCCAGTAAGTGACTCGCGTAGATCAGGCTATCACTACCATCAAATCACAGTAAACAGTCCTATGTGCATTATAATATCTAAATAACTCGAGGACAAGCATGTTTACATGGGCTATAGGCATCTGAAAATTGTTGAGAAAAACTTGAAAAGCTCACATTTGAATTTTCCTCTATTTTGGTGAGCTGTACCTTTGCAGTTTCCAGTTCTAAAGATTAACATGTACCAGTTTCTGATGCTCTGGAATCTTCCCTTTCTGAGTAGAAAGATCTGAATATAATATAATTAATTTTTTTACTATCGACTTTTGTCCATGAAAACTGGGTTGGGGCACCACTGTGTGCCCTAAGCCATGACATCAAAGTTAGAATAGCGCTCTTGGTTGAAGATCGAGGTGGCGAGGCAGGACTGTCAATGTCCAGTACTATCGCAGCTGTCTGGAGAGAGTAGGGAAGGTTCTACAGTGTTTTTTCATTGCCAATGAAGCAGTAATTCTCTCACTGCAGGTGCATCATGGCAAGGCGTATTGTGCAACATGATAGGACTGGTGTTCAGGTAGTGCAGTCACTTGCATCGTATCGCTGCTCTCAGATGGTCTACTGGGCATTGACAGTCCTGCCTCGCTACCTCGATCTTCAACCAAGAGCTTTGTTCTAGCTTCGATGGTATGGCTTAGGGCGGTGCATGAGGATGCAGCCCCTTTGAACTACCCTGTCACCGTCGCCAGTAGCACAATCGGGTCCAAACCTGACACGAACATGCCCCACGTCTGTCTGGATCTCCCTTCTTGCGCAGAAGCCACAACCCCGTTTCCATGCGCAAGGGGAACAGGGTTGGCACTATATAAAATCTAACGCTCGTATATTAATTAGCTTGCGGAAATCTACTCTTACAAGGGAACCTCTCAAAGTGTCACTCGAAGTTCAAGGTGAAATATTTTTTTTCGGGTTCCTTATCAGCTAGAAGGAAAACACCCTTCCGGAGAAATCCTCGATCTCAAGCGTTTTCGAGATACAGGGGTCAAAAGGTCAAGAATGGACCACTTTATGAAGGCCCTGAGGAAGCTATCATTAGTGCTATCGGCGAGATTTTCTAGAGGTTTCTTGGGATGGGGAATACAGTGGCACAACCGAAAATCATGAATTATGCACATGAAGGGTACTTCTCAGGGAAGGGGAGGGAGGTGGGGGGGACAAAAATTACTATAAACAAAGTATTTTCTACTCCTTACGTCTTTAGGCAGCACTGACTGGACACCCAAGTTGGTGAATTTCGTCAAGAGGAGTGCTTCAGAAATTCTACATAATTCATGTTTACATGATAATTATAGTTAATGAAATTCACCAACTTCGGTGTCCAATCAGTGCTGTCTAAAGACGTAAGGAGTAGAAAAGACTTTGTTTATAGTAATTTTTGTCCCCCCACCTTCCACCCCCTCCCCTGAGAAGTACCCTTCATGTGCATAATTCATGATTTTCGGTTGTGCCACTGTATTCCCCATCCCAAGAAACCTCTAGATCCCAAAAATCTCGCCGATAGCACTAATGATAGCTTCCTCAGGGCCTTCATAAAGTGGTCCATTCTTGACCTTTTGACCCCTGTATCTCGAAAACGCTTGAGATCGAGGATTTCTCCGGAAGGGTGTTTTCCTTCTAGCTGATAAGGAACCCGAAAAAAAAAATTTCACTTTGAACTTCGAGTGACACTTCGAGAGGTTCCCTTGTTAGTGAGACCGGAAAAATGAAATCCTGCAGGTTTTTTCTCTTATCCATATTTCACAGGAGTACAAGGAATTTGGGACATTACAGAAAGGCAAAAGTTAAACCTCATTGTCTGCTTAAACAGCCCAAAAAATAAAGACTTGTATTAGATAGTCATTAGTCTCAAGCATGCTTGGTTTAATATGATACATTTTCTGCAGGTATCCAGAAGCACCTTATTAGCACTGCTGCTGGAACTGGAGTTGGCTTTTATGTCCTGGACAAAAAGGAGAAAACTGCTGCTCAGAGGGATGCAATTTATCATCACTATATGACCTTGCATCCTGAGGACTTCCCAAGTCCAGGCAAGTTGAAATCTCTGTCTCATGTCAAGTGGTCATCCCAGTGACCATTCGTGTAGTTTTTCCATGTATTCTTGCCCGACTTCAGAATAATATTTGATCACCTTGAATTTCTGGTTGCTCTATTTGTGAAGAGGTGTCCCATGCTCTCCTCAAATAGCAAGTAGGATTCCAGAGAGGATCTTACCAGAAAGGGTCAATCCTGGACCATGAGGACACTAAAAATGGCACCTCTATTATAACTAGAGTCTGGATTTTTAGGCAAATGCGTATCTAGTTCGTCAACAGTTGGGATGGTTTTGTGAAGAGATCTATCCATTTCATAAGTGCATGATGTGGTAAATGTAGGTTTATAGTGCCTAAAATGGTATATTTCGTGGTTTTGGGAACTATTTTGCATATTCTGCCTTTTTGCGACTTTTCATGCCTATTTGGCCTTTTTTGGGATAGTTTTTGAACTTTTTGAAGCAATTTCGGGACTTTGAGGGCTTATTCCGGACATATTCCTTCAGAGGCATGTTTGTTTTTTGTGGAGTATTTTTTGTGCTCCTGAAAGGACCAAAATCGTTCAGAAGTAATATTACGAATCATGTTTCTGTGACGCGAAGCCAAATATTTTTCTAAATTTTCCTCTGATTCTTCCAAACAGGAAAATTTAGAAAAATATTTGGTAACATATTGTGCAAATGGAAACTTGCTATATGCTGTTGAGTCCAGAGCAAGTGATACTTGCTTGCACTTTTTGTTTTTTGCCCAAGTTTCGTGATTTCCTCTCAGTTTATCGTTGTTATTCAGTTTTGGCTATCATTTGTGACCTTATATTTATACTTTAGGCCTATAACCGAAGCAGTAGTGGTGGAGTGGATAGGGTGTCCGACTGCTAATCGGGAGGTCCTGGGTTCGAATCCCGGAGGCCGGCGACCCTGACCATGGTTTTCTGTGGTTTCCCATGGTCCTTGCAGGATAATTCCGGGGTCGTTACCGTAATATAGGCCACAGCGGCTTCCTTCCTTCCCTTTCCCTGCTTCATTCCGATGATGAGAAAAATAGTTAAAATGGAAGAGTTCCAGACAAAAAATTGGGAGAAATCTCCCCCTAGAAAAGCCTGGTAGGCTGATAATGGGGTATCAAATTATTATAATATTATTATTATTATACTTTAGGCCTATAAAATTATTCTAGCTTTTTTATTTTATGTAACATTATCCTCCGTACTCCCGAAAAAGTAACAATTTTGTACCTATTTGAGGTTTTTCCATGCCTATTTAAGTGCCTATTTCAGGTCTTTTTTGTGCCTATTTTGGGGTTTTTTCATGCCTAAAAATCCAGACTCTAATTATAACTACTGTACTATATTAACTACCAGGGCTTTAACCCTTGACGGCGGATTTTTTGGCTGGTTTATGGGCTGCTTTTTTTCTTTTTTGTCGGAAGTTCGATGTAGGAGTGATATTAATGAATAACAACTTCGTGCCAAAATTAATAATTTTAATTCGTCACGGACCTTTTGAATGTACCATGTCAGAAAAAATTAATCCACAGGGTGTCCCAGAAATAAATTGTTTAGAATTGTCTGGCTCTTAGAACGTCGATAAGCCTAACAAGTTGACTCAGTCACTACACTGTAAACTGCAAAACATTAAAAGAGCATCACTGGTGAGTCTCTCATGGAACATCAACTTTTAAGAGCATTAAAAATTGATGTTCCATGAGAGACTCAAGGCCCATTCACACAGGCCATTGCCCGTCTTGTCGGTCGAACAGGCGGTTTCAACCAAAGTCTGTTCGATCTGTTTTTGTTGCAGTCACGGTTGATCTCAAACTGCGACTGGCCAGTAGGAACATGCGCTTGGGCAGCGCTTATGAGCAACTGAAATATGTAAACAGCAGTGGGCCCCGCTCTGATTGGTCGGCGGCATCAACGGAACCGAAGACAAGACAGGCGACGGCCTGTGTGAATAGGGCTTCACCTGTGATGTTCTTAGAATGTTTTGTGGTTTACAGTGTATACATTGTTATTATGGTTACATAATATTACCACAACAATGTACTATGAGAAACTCCCAAGGGTCCAGACTTTACGGGACACCCTGCATTGCTGGCGGATGTTTACATAGGCACTCCTGCGGGAAGAAAATAACCTTGGCCTATATGACTTACCTTGACGGGAATGAGGNGGGGGGGGGGGGGGGGGGGGGGGGGGTGTTTCTGGGATTTCTATGGTAGGTGAGTCACCATCCAAGAGAGGTCAGGAGCATATTGAACTGCATTTGGAACCGCAAAGTTCGCATTCTCTATGCACATCCTAGCGCACCAAATTAAACAACTTCAGGACATCATATGATGTATGTAGGTATCAAAGGGTTAAAATGTGCCACAGAGTGCAGAAGAATTTGGTCCCAGCAGCGTATTAGGTAGTGTTTATTTTAAAATATGAGGGCTAGTCAAATGAAAATGAGCCAAGGCAATTGTGTCAGAGAGTATAACCTTTAAATTTAATAAAAGTTACTAAGGGCGACACGGTGGCCAAGTGGTTGGCGCCGCAGCCTGCCACCTCTAAGGTCCAGAGTTCGATCCCCGGGTGGAACGGAGGATACCTATGTTGGATAGAGTTTCGATGGGTTCTCTCCGTGTTCACGTGGGTTTTCTTGGGGTTCTCCTGTTTCCTCCCACAATCAAAATCCATCACAGCACAGGCAATGATTAATGTCGGGTATTTAAAAGATGAACCCCTAAGAGGCCCAAGGAGGCCTATCATGGGGTATCCATTATTATTATTATTATTATTATTATTATTATTATTATTATTATTATTATTATTATTATTATTATATTATTATTATTATTATTAAAATTATTAAAAGTTACTACCAGCATTGAGGCATTTGACCCAATGATGAAGGAGCCTATGATTGCACGTCCATAGACATCTCTTGGTTACTGCATCAGAATTAGTGGAATTGCCTCCTGGACATCAGCTTCTGGCTTTTTTGACAGTGAGGGTCCATTACTGATTGAAAATGCTGAACATGGGGAGAGTGTCAATGCTGCTTGCTATTGTGCCATGCTGCAATGCCTGAATTGGGCAATTAAAAACAAGCACTGTAGCTCATTGTCGAGGGATGTCATCTTGTTGTATGACAATACACAACCTGATATGGGTAATGTGAATGTGGAAACGATGTAGAAGTTCAAGTGGGTAAGTCTTGCACACTCACACAATAGCCCAGACCTTTCGCCGTGTGACTTTCACAATTTTTGTGGGTTGAAGAAGCAGCTGAAGATTTGGGTTGGACCTGATGTCCAGGAGACAGTTACTCTAATCCTGATGCAGCAGTCAACAGACTTATATGAATGTGGAATCACCAGGTTATTTGTCAGTGGGACAAATGTCTTGATGCTGATGTGATTTCCTTGGACATAAATGTAATACTGTCTGTCTTGGCCTTGGCTCACTTTCATTTGACTTGCTCTTATCTACCAAATGCCATTATGTCCAAACCAGCCCCCTGCATTGACACTAATATATCTGCAATGGAATCACGCTGTGGAACTCGCTGTGCCATAGAGACTAGCGACCCTGACGGTACAACTATGCAGCTTGGTGTATCGCTCTCAATCACTATCGGTAGTAGGTGTTAATGCATAGTTGTACCATCAGGGTCGCTAGTCGCAGCGAGTTCCACAGCATGATTCCATTGCAGATATAATAGGGCCAATGCGGGAAGGTATAACGGCACACAAGATGGCGGCGAGTGTCCCGACCTCTTCTTCTAAGACTGTGGTCCAAACACAATGAATATTGAGTGATGTCACACCCTGCTGCAGTTACCATCTTAATGTGGGCATGAAGAGAATCAGTATTACTGTGAACCCCTCACAACTGCCTTCCTATGGTGAGAAGACAGACATAATTGCAACTTCTGCTTCATCTTCTTCCAGACAGTCTCCATTACATTCAGGTCAGGACTGGTAGCCACAGCAAATTCTCAACTTTGTGTGCATTTAATTCCCCTGTTTATTTGATTTGGCCATATGGTATGACACTATTGACACACTAAGACAGGGGCTATTGAGTTCCATTCGAAAGTTGTGTCATCCATGCAGCCGAATCCAAGGAATGGTGAGGGTTTGACACATAATAGAGTAGTAAGACACTGCTGTGGCCACCAAACAGTCCTGACCTGAACCCATTTGAGATTGTCTGGAAGAAGATGAAGCAGAAGCTGCGGATATGTTTGCCTTCTCACCATATCAGGTGGGTAGTTTGGAAGGAGTTCACAATAATGGCTGATTGTCCCATCCTCTGTGATTCTATGCCTGCCTGCATACAGTAACTACAGCAGGAGGCGATGTCACTCAATAATCATTCAGAATTTGGACATTGACATTGGAGATACACACTATCTAGTCCTCTGCTGTGACTGGATTTTTCTGGACTCTGTGGCACATTTTTAAAGCCCTAATAGTTAACTCTTTGTCTCCCTCTGGATTCTGCACTGTTTGGGTGGGGGTTTAAAAATAGCACTCTTGGTGAAAATCACCAGATCTGGCACCATTGGTTTCGCTCTCAATTCATGCACAAGATGGGGCTGAAGCATCGGAAACCTACAAACCAGAGTTGCATCTTGAGAGAGCCATGTACCGCCTCATATGCTATGCACTAGAAGGTGACGTCATCCTATTGCGACATCTACATAGTTTTTTTTAGGCGGCTTCCACCCTTCGAAAAAATCCAAGATAATTTATATGACTGCCCACTCCCTTACACATTAAATGTCGACTAAATTTTTTTTAAAGGTCTGGTTTAAAAAGAGGTAATGTGAGCCACCAGGTGCAACGAAAGATGGCTCAGGTGGCAAGCGGGCACCGCGTAGAGCTTAGAACAGTCTGCCCAGCCAATTAGGAGCGAGGCCACTTTCACGGCCACAATGGTGCCGGGGGAGTTTGCCTACCCTTGACAGATCATTTTGATTTTACCCCCAGTGAAAAGTAAGTCGCAGAATTTCGGGAATTTTTAAATGGTTTTCAGCTGCATGTCCACTTCCTGGGAAATATGTGGCTTGGAGCTATGGGTATTTAAATTCGTGCAGTAAGTGTTTGTTTACAATTAATGAGACCTTTGGCCTATGACATCATGGCATTAAAATATCACGCCAGTTGGCGTAAATACTCATGAACATAGAAACTAGAAGCCTTAACATAAGGCTATGGTGAAAGAAATTTCCATCAGGGTTATACCAGTGAAGTTTAAAAAATTATTTTGTTTGGTTGTATGATCATACGACCAACATGGCCACGGGAGACAAAGGGTATGTATACCAGCAGTGCCATTTTTAGGGTCCCCATCGTCCAGTAAGAATCTCTCTGGCAACCTACTTGCCATTTGAGGAGCATGGGGAACTTCTCTGCATTTCAAACAGCCAGAAATTCAAGGTGACTGAATTATTCTGAGGTTGGGCAAGCAGAATTTGAGATCAAGAGTCCACCATGTTTTGCAATTTTGTAATTGAAAATTGAGCTGCTTTGTTAGATTGCAGTAGTAGGATTTTTGAGTCACTTTATGCAATGACATTGGTGTTATGAGGTGATTAAAAAAAAATTGTAAGTGTTTAAATGTGAGAATTTTCAATACAGAGCTAACTTTTGCTGACTGATATTTCTGAGGTATTGGTCCAGAATTGAGAGGCAAAGAGGACAATGGGACGGCATCCAAAGAGTTTGTTCATTGAAGTATTTCATGGATATTTAGAAAAGTGGTACAGAGAGGTCAAGATAATTATTCGGTGTCAAAATGTTGGTCAAATGTGTGACCTTGAACAGTGACATGCTATGGTGTAAGCATTAGTTCCGTATGCATGTCCTAAAAGAGTGCTTTGTAATTTCCAGAACGGAAGCAGTACAAGGATATTCTTCTGCCATGGGTCCCAATTCGTTGAGAATGTGCTGATACTAGTAATACAGGAACAGTAGTGTGAGAATGTGTAACAAAGTGTAAAAACAAATATACAATTTCAACAGTCATGTTATTTTATTTACCTTCCCTTGACTGGTAGGAAGAAAAAAAAAAATTAGTGCTACAGCCATGCACGTGTCCACTCATTGAGGTGTGCATGACTTAAACAGAACAACAATGAAGAGGCTGTGTATACTGTACATGCACAAAAAAGTGGATAAATTTGGTACCCACACATACACGCATACACAATGCTGTTGGATTGAGCAGTAGTAGAAAATTAGACTTGCTCTCTGTCTTCCGGATAGAACTCATCCTGAACTTGTCCGCTGCCTTTAGAATCTCCCACCCAGGGATACTGCCGGGGGCACTTGAAGCATGTCTCCATGTATCTAGAAGGAGTGGGCATGTACATATGAGTTTCAGTTCATGTATTATTTTGTTGACATATAAATATTAATGATTTACAAGAGAAATGTAATCGGATCATATAAAAACCATGCTGGAAAATTCCACGTGCTCCTATTGCTTTTTCTTATGCACACCATTGGAAAGTCCATTTAAATGGCTTTCCAATGTTTTACATAACCATATGCCAGAGTTTAAGGTGAAGCATGTCCATAAAATTTTCACTGATATGGATGTGAGCTACATTATGACGCATGCAGTTTTTGCAACATGGTGCATTCCAAGTGTACAAGGAACTACTAGGTAGCCATTGTTGAATCCTATTAAAATAAAATGAAACATTCTCAGTGGACAGTCAAGGTGCTGGAAAACTAATCAATTTTTTCTAGGTGAGGTGGAGGGGGAAGGGACCTGCATTGGCCGACAAAGATGTTGTTATGGTCGCATCATGAATGAATTGATATCTGGAATTTATATTCACATGAAGAGATGACATGCTTTTGAGCACGGTCTTATAATACTCAGGGCTGGTAACTCCGACCTGGCAGCCAATTTTGCCTTTCACTTCACATCGATTCATAGTTGCATTATGACTGTGAATCAATGCGAAGTGCTTCAGAATCGCCCGCCAGGTCGGTGCCGCCTAGCTTTTTAGTAGGGAGGCAACACCTTAGTGGTTACCCCACCAGGGTGGGGGAGAAGACCTAATGAGCACAGGGTGTGCCATACACCTGGTATGGAAGTGGCTGTGGGTTGCTAAATATTTAATCCTGTCACCGCCGCGTTCCCACCAGGTGGGATATGACTGTCCTTGAAATTTCAAGAATTTTTTGCGGAAATTCTATAAGGTGTAAATGAATGCGGCTTTTGGCATATTCACAAGCAAAACAGGGAGAACCCACCACAAAAATTACATGCTCGAGTATTTTGTCTGACATTTTGATATGACATCATCCTCGGGAGGCCATATTGGAAGACGATCTATGCGCAATGATAGAGATTGTATGAAGCCTAGCTCAATTCTGGGATTTCAGCAATATTTAAATCTTCTTTAAATCATAAAATCTCACATTTATTTATTTTATTGTATTTGAAAAAATATTTATTGCAACTTGCTGCTGCCCCTAGGCAAGTGCCTACTGTGCCTAATGGGAAATCCGGCACTGCATACCATGCCTCTTCCATATTCACCCCCTACGAGGGTATCATATTGGCAGATGAATTCGTGAACAGCCTGTATAATATGTAGATGTTCTTAAAGTGAGTATTTTTGTTAAATAGAAATCAATCTTGTCCTGTTACAGTGGATACCCTTTGGAAAGTGTACAGAATGTGGACCCCATCTGCTTGTATTGCATAGCACAATATTAGCTTTTCTTGAAGTTTTTCCTTACCGGGTCTGTGCCCCTATTCCTTCTAGCTTGTGGGTGAGTGGGCACTTATTGGGCAGGTTGCAGGGTGGTGGGGGTATGTTGGTCCTCTTCCTGCAGTCCCAGGGGTCGAAATTGGTGTTCAACTCAATGGCGGGGCGTGGATCTGTTATCCAGTACAAGGCCTGGGTCATTGTCACGAACCATACGTCTGGTCTGGAATGAGGAAAATCTAATTAGAGTTTAATGTGATGGGTGAGCATGTTACAGTAGATGGGAAGAGGAGGATGCCAAAAATATTTAAAGGTTAGCGGCTAACCTCAGTGACTAAAAACCTGTCACTGACAGTTTTAACTACAACCCAAACTTTGGCGCACACTGATGTTTAAGTTAAACCAAGAGGAACACCTAAATAGTTCTCTCTCTCTCTCTTTCCCCCCCCCCCCAAAAAAAAGGGGNTAACATGGCTGTCTGATTGATTGGCTCGTGGTGCCTTCCCGCTGAACTCGCTGCCCCCCACACCACCTTCACCTCCACATAAACATAGTAAGCAAACTTTGCCCCCACACCCCTCCACAAGAAAATCTCTCTCTCTCTCCCCTCTCCCCCCACCCCCCACCCCCCTTCGAACATCGGACATTGGACATTGAGCAGCAGACCTCTATCTGAAGAGGGTGTCCGATGCCTCCAAGTCAGAGAGAGTTGGAGTCGGACCGACTGTGTAGAGCCCACTTAAGGGTTGGGCACTCCTTTTTGAAATGTAGACTTGATTATAACTACTCGTGATTTTGAATAATAATTTTCGATCAGAATGCATTGGAGCCTCTGTGTAGTTACATGACAAAGTGTACACCTGATGACACAAGTAACCAATCTCTCAAACATAACCTCTAGAGACATTTGGTATGTGTATCAGGGAAATGTGTACAAGCTATTGCCTCCATGCAGTGGCGTAGGCAGGAAATTTTTTCGGGGGGGGCCCATGGCCGATCGGTCCGTTTCATAATATTGTAACCTATTGTAAGACTTTTTTGACGTATC
>KZ539259.1:8413-28003 GCA_000934665.2 Catajapyx aquilonaris | reverse complement strand
CACAACAATATATGAGGTGGTAAACAACAACTGACGTTTCTAGGTGATGGCGTAACGAACTAATGAAGTAATGACAGAAAAAATACGAGGTAAAAAAATCACAGCTCCAATCCTGTAGCAGTGGGAACTGTGATATTTTGAACATAGATCCGCACCATCCCACTCCACCTTCGGCCCTTTGACGAAGAAACCAAATTCCGAATAGTTATTGAGCAAAAAAATTGAGACGTATTTTTTGGTGGTTTAAATTTTTTTGAGGCGTTTTGAAGAGGAATTAAGTAAAAGTGTAAATTATAGGAAATCAATTCACGATGGTGGGGATCTGTGTTCAAAATTTGGAAGCTCTACCTACAGCAGAATCTGAGTTAGGGCGATTGAAAAAAACGTAACAACAAGAAGAAGAAGAACCAGGAAAAATTCATTGTTGAAACATTGTTGAAATCTATGCTATGGTCTTACTTAAGGGCTATCGCCCTTAAAATAAAGATTATGATATACAGGAGACAGTATATGCCTCAGAGTAATTACACATTATATTTAATTATATTTAATGTGTTTTCGTCTCCCATGCCGCCTTATAAAGTAGCAGCCATTTCTGACCACTTCCAGAGGGCATAGGTCAAAGATTTTTTGGTGACATATAGACCCACGAGTCTACTTTATTTTCCACTAGGTTTAGCACTGCTACCTCAGAGGGGAACGTTCTAATGGAGGTAAAGTAACGCATCTCCTGTAGAAGTAGCGCTTAGACAAAATTCAAGTCGGGCTTAAGAATCACTGCTATTTTCAAATCACGGGACACTTGTAGTGCATTAAAATCTCGCTTTTCAAAAGTTACAATCGCGTTTTGGTCCGTCGATGGTTAGAAGCCCTTTTTAGGCATTACTAGTGAGATTTCGGTTCTTCTTGCATTTTATATGGATGACATCCACCAGAGGAAGTACAATATGCCATAAACGCATTTCCGTAAAAATTGACAGATGGGCCCTTATTGCCTTGTGGCATTCAACTGGACAGGTTGATGGGTTGAAACTGGCAGTTTGTGCTGAAGTCTGCCTGGAATGGATCGTTATCTCCATAATATTCTCCAGTAAAAAAATCCCAATTAATTTTTGTCATTGCATGGTACCAGACTACAAAATTGTACAAGCTCACATTTAAAGGTTTGCGTGATCAATTAGTAAGATTTACTAATTGATCATGCAAAGTACAAGCTGTTTCACTAGGTAGTCCGCCCTAAGAATCGGCTATATTTTTCTTCCTAGTTTACCTAGAAACATGATGCTTGGTTTAAAAGTTGCCTTATTTCATAGGAATGTAGCACCACTCACAATAAATGCTGGACTTAACCTTCAACGACCTCCGTATGCACTCGAATGCGACTCGACACAACACTCCTTATGATCAAGGCCCTCCGCAGCATATCGACATGAATAGTCAGGATAGCTGCACTAAGTGTTTTGTATCAACAGTCCAAAAAGAATTGTCCCTCGCGTCGAGCGGGCAGCCACGCGTCAGGATGAAAGGAACCAGTTAACTGGTTGCTTTCATCCTGACGCATGGCTGCCCGCTCGACGCGAGGGACAATTATTTTTGGACTGTTGATACCAATACATTGGTAGATGACCTTTAGAGGAAGAAGAAAAATTAAGAATGCAATTTGAATGCCATCCAAGATGGCCATAAAGCTACTGCAGGTGCAGGTGGACAGGCATTCCAATGAACTAAGTTGCTAACGTACCATCACTCTGACATTGCTGGAATGTTAGTTAAGACACACACAAGTTGCACACTATTTATAATAGCATTGTAAACTATTGTTTTACTCACAGAAGCAGTTTGGTGGAGTGGCTATAGGGTCCGACTGCTAATCGGGAGGTCCTGGGTTCGAGCCCCGGGGCCGGCAACTCTAACCGTGGTTTTCTGTGGTTTCCCACGGTCCCTCCAGGAGAATTCCGGAGTTGTTTCCTAAATTAATAGGCCACAGCCGCCTCCTTCCTTCCCTATCCTATCCCAAAAAGCAAAGTAAAAATGTACTCAAGAGTTCCAGACAAAACAAAAATCCCCCCTAAAGAGCCGAAAAAGGCTGATAACGGGGTAAGATATTATTACTATTGTTTTACTCTTGTTGGTTTGGTGAACCAATCACAAACAATAATTTCTTGATGTCACTAGTTTTATGCACAGAAGCAAACAAGGATAAAAAATTGCAATTATCTCTGTAGGACAACTAATTGGAGCTAGGGGAGTGTGAATCAGGTTGTGAGCAAACTGCTTGTGGTGAAATAATGACATTACATTTCAACACACCTAATGCATCCTTGTGTTATTTAATACCATATGCAGCAATACACAGGTAAACAAAATGGAGAATAATTAAAGAATCCCATGGTGATGCCAACTTTGGCATTTCAACCTTACAAATAAAATCATTTAAATAAAATCATTTAAATGAGACACATGGAATACATCTCCAAACAACATTTATTAACCTTTAACACAAAACAACTGATAATCATCTCTTTAGGCTATACATGTCATTATGTATCACATTTTATCCTGCACCTAACTCATTTGATTTGAAATAATTCAATATAAACAGAACACCTGAGAAGTCAGATAATATCATGAAATATCAAAGGTAACGAAAGAAGGTAATGGCCTTAAATGTTACAAAAAATTAAGATTTCATAAGGATACCAGTCGATAGTGAGTAGTGTATCATTGGGAATGCTTCCTGCCCACATAAATCTGTCTTTTGGGCCAGTACTGGCTTGCATCTTCCTGCATTAGAAAATGCAGGCAGGCTGGCTTAGTCATGTGGTTCCTTCGTCTAGAATTTGGAGCCACAAGAAGAGAACTGGCGCCTTTGCTTAGGAGCATTCAGGGCTTATCAGTGTAATAAAAGTATTGTACATCACAAAAATATACCATAATGCAAATGTATACGCAGTATAAGACCAGTCAGTCTGTGACGGAGTGATTAAAATATTCTTTGAGTAGGTCGTATACTGCAGTGACATTTACTAACTTTACTATTGGTGTTCAGTAAAACCTTGTGACAAAAATGTTAGCTGGACAAGATTTGAAAAAGAAGACTTTCCTTCATTCCTTTTGAAAAAATTACTCATTTTTTCCCTTAGTGTGAACATGATGTATTACAATAAAATGATCTAAACACTAATATGTTGCATGATTTGCATTGTTCCATTTAAAATGTTAATGCTGAGGAAAAGTAATTGAATGTAATGTGCAACAGCTGCGTCTGAATTTCTAGGACCAACACAATGTAATAATTGAAGGGCTCGGGAGTAAACAATCGTAAGGGATATGTAAAACCCATACCCTGACCATTGTTTACTCCCAAGCCCTTCAATTCATGTACGCAATTCAAAAGATACGGTATGTCTTTAAAAAGTTCCAATGTAGCTGTGTACAGAAACAATAAGTCATATCTTCTTTAATTTGAATGTGAAGGGATGCTTGACCGAATTGTGAAAATATATGCAAACTGAATTTCACAATGATGGTGAATTGTTTAGAATGGGCATTCCACCTTCAGCAACTTGAGTTCAATCCCCAACCACGATTGAGGTTTTCTACGTTGAAATTTTGGAGAGGCAATCAAGCAGTTAGGCACTTCCTAACAAAAAGTTGTCTTAACTTTTTACAGCAACAGTCAATCATGATCAACTTTTTAAGCCACATTATTAACTAAAACTGGCATTGAATTAAATTCATCTGCTTGTATAGTCATGGTGGCCCATTTCAGTACTGCACTTGAAGGGTTGCCACATAGTACTTGTACAACAAACTTTGCCTCACCAAGTTCTTTTGTCAGTTTTAGTAAATAACCAATGACTCAAAAGATTGGGTGTCATCTACCATTGTTGCAAAAGTAGCCTAAAAATAAAATTCAAATGCCTCCCAATTCCATGTGGCCACTTGGAATTCAAAAAATTTCACATTTGCAAATTTCAATCCTGATTTTCATGACTCATAAGCCTGATAGGAAAAAACCAAGGTTCACTTTTCCTCAGACAGATATCATTAGGTACTGTCTCCACTAAAATTTTGGCGCACAAAGACAAGATTGATTCTGGAAAAGATCCTTCCAAGCAAAATGTGACTAATCATTTGCAAATTAGGTCTTCTATTATTACTGTTACTAACAAGGGTAACATCCCTTTCAATGGCCCCTTCATGCCTCAAATTATGGAAGTTTGACAGAATATGTACGCAATCATTCAGCTCAGGATCCGACACATTTAAAAATTTCATTCCGATTTTTTTTAGCATCCTGTTCAATCTTGCAAATATAATGTAATTGTTAATTAATGCACAGTCACAAAACATGCCTGATTGGTGGGACTATTTCATTTTGCTAAAACAATACTTCATTGGCCTTGACTACAATAGACTGCTGGACAATGTCTACAGTTTTGCAACGTAATACAGTAAAACTTCTATAAGTCGAACTTCCCTCAGTCGAAGTTCCCTATAAGTCGAAGAAAATGATGAGCTTGGTTGGTCACAATGTAAAATAATAGGAAATAAAACTTCCCTAACTCGAATTTCTATAACTCGAAGTTCTCCATAACTCGAAGTGCAGGCAGGGCCTTACGACGGGATATCAATGCATTTTCAGTCTCCCTAAGTCGAAGTTCATGTTGGCGAGTAGGGAAAATTTTCTCATTTCCCAGCCGAAGGGTCGAGAGTAGGCCACACGCACAGAAATGCTCAATTTCCTGATCTCTGTCTACCAGACATACCGAAAGAAGTGTTTGACTCGATTGTGACAATAGAATCTTTGAATCTAAGAGTAGGCAAATGTCCATAACAGAGTTTTTTTTACAACAAAACAACGAAGAACATTGTAAGTGATAGTGACAGTTATTTTTAAGTTTTGAACACCTTTCGTCTCTGGATATAAAGGTAGGCTTCCTTATAGAGTTATGTCCTTTAAAAAATCCAAACTTCTCTAACTCGAATCTTCTATAAGTTGAAGTTTTTTCCCGGTCCCATGGAGATTCGACTTATAGAAGTTTTACTGTATACCTCTACACCAGAAATTAACATTTTAAAACAAGATTAACTCTTACACGTAAATAAAGCTTATTATACCCATAAATAAACACTTAAAATAGTACACCTGTAAACACATACCATATTACTGTGTATAAAGTGGCATCCTGGTAAAATTAGGAAACACATTTTTACAAATCACATCTGGTGGCTACATTGGCACGACAAGAAAAAGTGAGGTTTTGACTGTATTTTACCTGGAACAAAATACAATATCCTCCTGAGACCTGGTGTCGACATATGTCGACATCAACAAAAGATTTTTTTGGCGCCAACCAGTGATGCCAACAGAACTGTAATATGCTGGTATCGCATGGTTACAATCTGGCCTCAATAGCTGCAGCCACCTAGTGTCGAATATCTGGCTTGGGCCGCGAAAATTAAATCGCGGACAAAATGGCGGATTCCGCTGCTGAAGCTTAGGCGCTCATCTGATCAGTTTTATTTTTTTACTCATATTTAAAATGCGATTTTCGCAATGCAGTGAATGTCCTGGGATTCGCAAGGAATGTGTCTTAGGAACTGCGAAAAGATGATTCTGTGACAATCTTTGTTGCTGTAGAGAACTGGTAATTTTCTTTTCTTCCTGAGACCAAATGCCCATTTAAATGGACATCCGAAAAATGGCATTTTTAGCTGAATGGGTGGGACTTTTCTTTACGTGCCTGTACCTATACACCCATAAGGAAGTGCGCTTTGCACTATGCAGTTCAGTTTTGAAATCTAGAATAGTAAGGTACCACTTTAGCGGATAAGAAGGGAAGGAGCAAACCCCATCCCTGGAGTGGTGGCGTTAAAAAATAATTTCATTTATCTTTAATTGTCTTCTGAGAGGAATTGCTACCACGAATACCACAAATAAATTTTAAAGACATTGTTTGGAGGATAGAGCACTATGTGAGTGATCCATTAAGTGGTATTTCAATTTTCAGCTTTCATCCGTTCTGCTTTTGTAGCACCAATTGGGTCCTAATGTTCTCATTGGTTGTTTGTCGCCATTTTTGTCGATATTTTAAAACTAAAAAATTTCTCTCGTTTCTTATTGGGAACATGTTCAGAAAATGCAATAGGAACTGACATTGCGTTAAAAAATTCTTCTCAGGTCTCAGGAGGATATAAAGTAGAAACTTGCGCCCTGATCAACCCTATTCTATCCTATATTTGTGCAGGCGAGTCCACTTGAATTAGGCTGACATCATTATTTGTGTGGTTCCCGAAGGCTGCCTGCACTATACAAGGTAAATATCCATCACTTAAGGCCAGTGGCATACACAATGTCAAACCTAAACATATTAATCCTACATCTATAACATGGGATCGACCACTTCCTGTGAGTTTACATTGTGTATGCAACCAGCTCCTCACCTCCCCTGGGGTACTACACCAGCCCCTGGTCATCCTCGGCTTATACCTGCATGCCACAGTATACGCGGCAACAATAAGGTATTCATATGAAGGGTGCTGCAAGTATGCAGATTGGTTTAGTTACTGAAGATTGAAGCTGAATTTTTTTTGTAGCTTGTTTCGCTCCTATTGAGGTTCTCTATTATACACCAACTGTTATATTTGACCATCTGGAATAATTGAGCACCTGTGAATCAAAGCCCAACAAGCTGCACACAAAAACTACTTCGGGCAATGTTAGTGATAACTTAAAACAACCATGATACTTGGAACACCCTGTATGCAGTATATAAACCTGAAATACAGAACTATCACAGTCACATTTGACTAATTTTAAGCTCTGAGGGTTTGACGTTTGATGATTGTATTATTGCTTAAGGGATGAATATTGTTTTCCAAAATTTCCCCAGGGGGCTGTAATTTCTCAATCAGAAATCTGATCTTATCAGAAAGTATCCCTCAAGGACTGTTGTAATTAACTTTTGGCTAAAATGAGACTCTGATCATTCTGCATTAAAGAGAGAAAAAAATGCACTTCAGCTGCACAACTCATCAAATCAGTCATGTCCCTGAGGTCCACATGTCCCAAAATAGCCAGCAAGTTTTCATGATGCAATAGTCTAGAAATAGTCAATGTGATACATCCTTTGCTTCCACTAAATTTAATTACTACTAATTGATCAAATGTCAATGAGACTTACAATTGGAATTAGTGAGATGGCATGAAACAACATTTTCATGTTACCAGTCATCATTTGCACAAGGTAACACTCACATATACCATTTTCTCCCCACACTCACGCCATTCATTACGGTCTTTTCATTTCCACCATTCACCTACAACCACCATTGCTTGGTTTGAGTATGTCTACTGCCTCCAAAGCCATTCCTCAGGTTCCCTGGGCACTCTTCGAGTCACTGAACCTCATTCTATTGCGGCAATTAAGTATATTTTAAATTTTGTTTTAAATCTAATTAGTATACAGGATGTTTCCGAGCTAGCTTTACAAACTGCTAGGGTGTGTAGGGGAGGCAGAGACCATCAGTTTTGACCAATGCACCCATGTCCGGAAACACCATCTAGAGGGGGTTCATAGACAAGGAATGGGTGCGCTCAGACGCGTCACGCGGGAGGCACTAGGCGAGCAGACTGTTTTGTTGATAGATGGCGCTCGGATAGTCAACAATGACGCGATACTCCATAACCTGGCAACAACTGCGCGCCATCTATCCCGCTCGCCTAGCGCCTCCCATATGACGTGTCTGAGCACACCCGTTCCTTGTCTATGAACCCCTGGTTTGTGGCGACCCTACCGGACTACGCTGAACTTTATAGGTACGAAAGGGAAGGGCTACATTGGGGGACCCAACATGGTCGCCGACAGCCATGTTGGGCCCGCATGTAGCGCTTCCCTTTCGTACCTATAAAGTTCAGCGTAGTCCGGTAGGGTTGCCACATACCAGTGCTCTGAAATGTCTCATGGCGCTCTCAGGTGAGCACCCCCTGCAAAACGCCCCGGCAGGCGATAAGATCAGAATGTAGTATGTGTCCGGGGGCTGGTCAAAACTGATCGTCTCTGCCTCCCTCCACACTCTAGCAGTTTGTAAAAATAGATTGGAAACACCCAGTATGTACTTTGCTGGACAGTTCAAAACAGTGGACAAATGATCCTAGTAGTATATTTGATCATCAGACATTTGTTAATATTACAGTAATGCAGACTATGTGCACAACCAATGAGAAGTCAAATATAGCAAACCTATGCTAAATTACAGTTCTTCAGAAAACAGCACCATGATTATGACCAAAGAAATTAAGTATAATGGAAATTATTTCATTGGTATTGTATACGTATCATAATTCTCACCTAACAGGTGCACACCAATTCCCAATCACACAGTAACATTATTGGTACAAGGCAAGAGGGACACAATAATTCCACAGACATATCATTAAGACCCTGTAAGGGTGCCACTGGAATGTGGCTGTTGCAACACCTTCATTCTAAAGTTTCATGCAACAAAACTGTAAGTGCCAATATTTGATTCAGGAGGGAGAAAATCTATTCCTGTCATTGGGGACACACACAGCCTTTCTCTGTGGTCATAAAAGTCTCATTCCTCAATCATATAAATAACAGAGATGCTAGATTAAAATCAATTTTAGCTTCAAATATTAAATATGAAAACTTAGGGGTCGTACACATATTACATCATCATCGAGGGGAGGTTGGTACCTGAAGACCAAAGATGACGAGCGGGGGAGGGGGTCCAAGTTGGGATGAATAAACCANGGGGGGGGGTGGGGGGGGGGGGCGCTCGAAAATGTCAAAAATGTGACGCCGTAATATGTGTACAGCCCCTTATCACACAGAAGGTCTGCTAACAAGAAAATGACTAAGGGTGGTAACCTCCGATTTGGCTGAAACTTGCGTGAGGGGTCAATCATGTGCCATACACATAGTGGTAAAGTCCTAAGTGACTGTTTTCAGCTGTTTCCGAGATATGAGTGACAGAAACATCTGAATTTTGCCAGCACATACAGGGGAATAGGGGCCTTGCCGGGCCTTGCACTTGTACCTTCCCACCCGACACCTATACGAGTGGCCAAAATTCGGATTTTTCTGTTGCACATATCTCGGAAACGGCTGGAAACGGTCACTTAGGACTTTCACACTGTGTTTATGGCACATGATTGACTCCTCAGGCACGTTTCAGCCAAATCGGAGGTTACCATCCTTGGTCATTCCCTTGTAAGTGTCAGCACCAATGGTGTAATGTCCCTTACAAACTACCCATAAAATTGAGTGAATTGAAATAGATTTAACATTATCACATGCCTGATAAAAATAAAATTGCAATCTTATCATTTACAAATAAAATATAATAATCTGGAAGTTGCTTTGTTTCCTAAAAAGCTGAAGAAAAGGATAAAACCAATGGAACTGAGATGTTCACATGTAAATCAATTAATCACAATTAAGATGGAATGATAATTTGGAATCCAACTTAACAATGCAGAATATCATTTGCTTAGCCTAGGCATAATTAGCAAATGTACATTGGGAACTTTCAGTGTTCCTGGTGAAATATCTATGATAGCAACAATGAGATTCTGCAATTATAGCCTGTCACTCAACTGAGAGAATGTGTATAACCTATGACGGTTCTCTGCTCAAGTTGATAGGTACTACAGTTCTTTAAACGAGAGAACGATATGCTGTCACACCAGCCATCTTTTCTGAGCATGCACAGTAGTATGCTTGCAGAGCGATTTGGGGACATGATAGGAGGGAAGAGACAGGTGGAGGCGGGGCTGAACATGACGTCATATCATTCTTTCATTTAATGGACTGTAACTGGAGGACAGGGGGGAAGAGTCCCCCTCTGCGTGCTTTGAGCATGAACAAAAAATACGCAAAGAAGTGAAAAAGGATGTAAACCTTGTGCAATGTCTGGGCGAGTTCAAATATGTCCCATGAATGACAAATACATCAGCACTCCCTTGTCCCTCTTGTTTGGATTGTCAACTTAAGCAGATAAACACCCTACAGATGCAGTGTTACCATTAAATTTCCCCAATATGGGGGGAGACGGAGTGGCGCCGCGGTAACGCGCGCGCCCACGGAAGTTGAGGTCCCGGGTTCAATCCCCACCCGGGGTTCCCACCTTCTTTCGTGCAGAGTTGGGCCATCTCTGGCTTCGTTTCGGGTGGCAATTTCCGGCAGACTAAGCCACCCGGGGGAGTTCACAAAATGACGATTAGAGACATTGCACTTGCACTTTGCACATCCCCTCCCACCCACCGTTGGAGCATACTAATTAAGATTCTTCTTAAACTCGCTCCAAAAACAATTCCAAAGGTGGCAACCCACCCCCCCTAAGGAGTAGTATAACTCCCCCCGTGGGGTAATGAAAAAAAAAAAAAAACCCCAATATGGCATTTCCAGCTTAGTTGCACAAAACCCATGAATTATTATGCACATCAAGGAATAGAGAGCCCACACTAACCTTATACTGAAAAACAAAGCACCATAATATAAAAATCCACCAGGATATAATCATATAAAATTTCACTTTGGATTGGAAATAGCCATAAGAAGGACACATAGTGTCACCCGATATTTTATCACATGCTGCTCAGGGTTATTTACAAGCAGGAATTATGAATTGTTTTTAAACCTACCATTTCTTGAATGTGATAGAAGAACACTTTCTGTGTGTTCTTACATGCTATGAACTGGAAAATCTATTCACATAAGGGAATGTATTCCATTCAACAATGGTGGTTTATGTATCCATCTTCCTTGATCATGCGTATGACACTATTGCATGTCCATGAGCATTTAAAAATCTTTCAATAGGAATGAGCCTGATACTCATATTTATAGAGCACCACCACCAGGAATTCCAGTTATTTAACACTGGCTACATATTACTGAAATTCCAAGTTTGTCTTTCTTTCCATTCTCTAAAAGTTGCCTGTAACTTAGTACAACCATGCCTTAGTGCATTGCCTTACCCTTCGTATAAAAGAGTTAGCTAGCACTGACTAATATATATCAAGACTCACACTGAATATTTTTTGTACTAAAAAAATACATCTGAAAAATGCACTGAGGCATAATTAAGTGTTAAATAAACCCCATATCTTATTTTAATTATGCTCTTTCTTTCAGCTACCACTTAACTTTAGACCTCCCCTAAATATACAGGTTGTTTCGTAACTAGACTAAAAAACTTTGGGAGTTAATTTTAGGGGCCAAAGGGATAACACAAGGGGTTAGCAACTCCCTGGAACCGGTGTACACACTGGCCAAGGAACCAGGTGGAACCTCCCAGTTTCAGGATCTGGTGTACACTTTTTTAGGGAGTTGCTAACCCCTTGGGATAACATTGCAGAGCAGTGTCAATCGGTTGACAATCACTAACTTGATTTTTATCACGTAATGTACAATAACGGGAAGATTTGCAACTTGTGAAGCATGGCCATATACCATACACTACTGGAAAAAATTGCCTTGTACCCCAGCAAGCAGGGCCAATGAGGGTCCAGGTCGAAGTGTGCAGAGTGCAAGTTGATTCCTGCACACTTCCAACTGCATCCCCATTAACATTGCTTGCCAGGGTGCAAGGCAATTTTTTCTCCAGAAGTGTACAAAACTCAATGCAGCTGAACAATTAGTGTCTAGCTGGTTGCACATGATCTATAGCTTAGTTTGCAGGCAAGCTGTACAAGTTGGAATCCTACCAGAGTATGCAACACTGCATGGTAAAAATTCAATTACACATGTCTCACTTCAGCTTTGTGGTGGTAAATGTATAACTTGACATGGTACCTCATTAAAATTCTAGCTAGCCAACTTAACTGCATGGAACCCTAAGATGAATCCACCATGCTAAGCTGGTGCTGCCAACACAATGCCTTGCTGGGACACACATCTAACAGTGATGAAGACATACCAGACCAAAAATTCATCCCCAAAGTTTCCCAGTCTTGTTACAAAATGCCTTGTACAGGGTGTTTCAGAGTCATGGGTGAAGCGCGTGCGAGGGGGTGGGGAAAAATCGTAGGTGGCGACAACCCCAGTCGGTTTTATAAAACAATAAGAAATACGGCAGTAATCAATTTATTTATTACGGACGTACGGCGTGAATTCACATCCTTTCTGTTCGAATTGACTGGCGCAGACTGGCACGTGCACTAGTGGGTTGAACCTGGTTGAACGGCTTTTTAGCCTTGCAGGTTGCACTGAAAAAGGCGCTCTCATGCTATACCGGCAGGGTACTGTACACACTACTGTACAGTAGTACACTACTTTGTACAGTACCCTACCGGTATAGAGGAGAGCACCTTTTTCAGTGCAGCCCGCAAGGCTAAAAAGCCGTTCAACCTATGCTGCATCTGCCAGTCCACACCAGTCAATTCGAACAGAAAGGATGTGACGTCAAGGCCGTAATAAATAAATAGATTACTGCCGCATTTCTAATTGTTTTATAAAACCGACCGGGGTTGTCGCCACCTACGATTTTTCCCCACCCCCTCACAAGCGCTTGACCCGTAACTCTGAAACCCCCTGTATAATTCAATAATATCAAGTACAATGAGTTCGACCTCGTTGGTACCAAAAATAACAAAAAACAACTAAAACAATCTTTTAAAAAGGGGGCTTAACTCTGAATCTAGCTCAATTCCTCATAGCACGATGCCTCCTCGAGCGAAATACGGATATCAGGAACTGAACGATGAAAGGCCAACAGAGTACAAAAATGATGGTCCGTGGTGAGAGTTCAGATAGTGGCCATGCATTGAGCTGGACAGGAAGAGGCTGAAAAGAGAGATGGATTAAAGTAATGGCTTGCTAGAAACGGACTGATGTTATGCTAACCTGATTTACATGAGCATCTTAAGTAGATAGAGGTTGGAAAATATTCTTGATTCATTTTTACTCTCTAGTAGTAATGCATCTTTTATACAAGGAACACTACGAAAGTTTTGAGATACGCAAAAAATTAAATACATAAAATCATTTTGATTACCCTATTCTCTCAAAATAATCATGACATTCTGTCAATTTTTTCATTCTCATAAACCATTTTTGAAAGCACTCTTTAAACTCATTTTCTTCAAGTGCTATAGGCTGATTTTACAAAACATTAACAGCTTCTTCTGGGCTAGAAAACTAACTTCCATGCACACGATTTTAAAGTTAAAGTTTAATTTTAAGTTTCAGTTCAAGTTTAACCTCTGTGGACTCCAGTAACTAAATGGTTAGGTTGGCCATTTGGGCAGACGAGTTATCGTGATGGAGGAGAAAATTGGACATTTTTTGGATTTTGATTTGCTTTGTTTTGCTTTAGCGATACACGGATAATAATCCGCACCCGGATAATTCGGGAGTAGGCTACAATGTATTTACAACTCAGAGAACTGACGTTTCAAAATTGTGTTCCGGGCAGGACTGCAAAACTAAACTAAACGAAAGAGAAGTTTTGTTCAGACAGAAACAAATACAAACGCTGTTAGTATACCATTTTGGTTCGGAAAGGAAACGAGATTATCCAGACCACGTTCTCTTTCGTTAAGGAAACGAAACGATTCTCAGGAACTGAACGGGCAGTTCAAAATGAATCTCCTTCTTGTTCTGTTTTCGTTTTGTTCCGCCAGATAAGGCTAATCGTTTCAGGAACCAAACAAATCGGAACCTGGGTAAGCGGTTTCATTTCGGGTATGGAAACCAGTGCTCTGCCGCCTGTGTAGGGGCAGCACACAGGTATGGTGTGCTGCCAGTTTGCCACAGTTTGAGAAACTCTGGCCTAGAGTACAGGCCATACTGGACTGTTGGCGGTACGGAATATTATTATCATTAGTGTTGTCATGCGTGCGAGGGGCTCCTCGGACTCATTTGACTACCTACATCCTGCTGGAGACGAGACTAGGCTGCATCGAAATATTATTTCAAGATGAGTTACGGCCAAGGTGAAGGTGCGTGGATCGCTGCAGCTTCTGGAAGTGCGTGTAAGAAGTATGGATGACCGCCATTAGAATTTCTCCAGAAGTATTTTGCATACGATTCCCATGTTTACACAGTTGCGTAATCTATGACCGCAACCCGCAACTGGTAGGGGCCTCGTGGAACACCCCGTTAATCAGTTTCAGAAAGGCTTACTTGTTTCAGGAATCCTTGATTACGATTAACACAAAGCACATGAGACACTTTCATGATGTGCACATTCATTCATACACAAACAATGAGCCCACATGTACAATGAGAATCAGCATGTCAGCTGTTCAGAGCCTTCAAAATGACACCAAATCTTCGAATAAGTTCTTCATCTATTCCTGAGTAAGAAAAATTTGCAATGAGGCAAATGGCATTGCCTGTAGTGCATTCCCATTCAGACCTACCAGTTATTTCGGATGCTACTTTGGCATCAGAAAAAAACTTCCTGGCTGTATTGCCATTGTTGGATGTGCCATAACCTGGTATTGGCACATCCACAATCAGGCCCATTTCATCTCTAAATTTCTTTAGAATTTCTTTTTTCCGGGCTTCGAAACTCTTTTTGTCACTTTTGAAAACCTACGAGCAATTCAGAAGAAATTATTTTGTATAATATTGTACTTAGCAGGTTTTGATAGTCATTTTTTGACTCACTTTCCATGTCTTCAATGGCAGTCGATATGAGATATGTAACACACACTCAAAAAAACGGATGTATGCATGAAGAACGGAGAGCCCAAATCGGAACAATTATGGGTCCACTGATCTGTCTTTCATGGCACGTTTAGTTTACCAGTGAGGGATTTCCCCCGCGCGTAGGAACAATAACTGCATTCACGTTGGAGGAAATTCTTAAGAGTTACCGAAGCAGCAGTAGGTCAGGAAATATGGTATCCGGCTGCTAATCGAGAGGTCCGGGGATCAAATCCCGGGACCGCCAACTCTGACCGTGGTTTACCGTGGTTTTCCGTGGTTTCCCACGGTCCCTCCAGGAAAATTCCGGAGTTGTTTCCGTAATTAACAGGCTACAGCCACTTCCTTCCATCCCTATCCCTTCCCAAAAAGCGAAGCAAAAAGTAAAAAGCAAAGAGTTCCTGACAAAAAAATTGGGATGAACTCCCCCTCTAAGGGAGCCAATGGCTCTATCACGGGGTAAATTATTATTAATATTATTAAATGCTTAAGAAGTGAATTGCGTAAAAGCTTAATGCATTGCCCTCCTTCGCAAATTTTCTCCAGAATTCAGATCATAAAAGGAGCCAAAGCGATAAATGAAATTCCTTTTTAAAATACTTTTCAGTACAAATATTGTCATAGAATCACCAGCTGCGGCGTGCCGCAGCTGAATATTTTTTTGCCTGATACCACAGTTTGTAGATCAAGATGGTACCATTTTCGTGTCATAGGCGCAATTAGCGCGTTTTGTAAAACTGTGTTTACATAAAAAATAATGTCAGGTACGGCTGTCATGGAAATTTTTATTTTATAGGTTAATACTAATTTTAAAATCGGCAATTTTTGTGTTTTGCCATTATTTATTAAATGATCTTACCAGGCCAGGTAGGTAATTATTTTAACCCGCTGTGTTTAACCACCTCAAGCTAATGTCAAAGTGAAGCATATTTTGACCACCAATTCACACATTCTTTTTCTTGTGACTTTGGGACCATGGGGCATTCTTCACGCAAAATGTACAGAATAAACAGGCCCTGTTTCATATGGCCCAACCCCTTGTTGTGTAATGTACGCCAATGTCAAGGTCATACCTAAAAATTCAAAATTCGATTTTCGTCCGCCATTTTCTGGATTCGTCCTACTGTGCGCCAAGAGAACGGAAATAAATAACAAGGCGAGAACACGCGCATGAGAGTCGGCCCCCTTCACCATAGGCAGCCAACACTGCAGGTACGTCCCAACTCGGCCGCAATGGAACAGCACGCTGGTTACAGCTATGACGAGATGAACGAAACGAAATGTTCATCAGTCCAAGCTCGGACTGAAACCAAATCAGTTCAGTAACCATGTCAGTGGAACGTAAATCACTTTTGATTCTCTAATCATTTCTCTCCGAGAATCCTGAGTATTGTTTCATTGGCTTTCAGTTCCAACATTATTTTCATTAGTGCATTTCATTTCGGTTCCAGAAATCCTTTCTGTGAACAGATGCTAGCGAGAAACGCAGGAGATATGGTTCTTTCACTTTGGTTTAGTTTAGTTTTGCAGCCCTGGTTCTGGGTTTCACTCCTTTATTGCATATTGTTTGAAAAAACTTCTTCTACTCAAGGAGATGACATTTTTTAAACCAGACACATAGTCTGTTGAACGAAAGAACGATATGATGTCACATTCAGCCCTGCCTCCACCCAGCTCTTCCCTCCTATCACGTCCCAAAATCGCTCTGCAAGCATCCTACTGCGCATGTTCCGAAAACACAGCTGGTGTGACGTCATATCATTCTCTCGTTTAACGGACTATAGGAAAACTAGTTTTACTCCATAAAGCCCATTCTCCTGATTAAGAAAATGATACCACATATTTATGTCACATATCGCTTGCTAGAAGATTATGAACATACTGCTGTTATTATTCATTCAGGATAATGCTGAATTGTTGTGTAATTAAATACAGTGGAGCATCGATTATCCGAACAGAGTCTGCCAAGGGTGTGTTCGGATAACTGATTGTTCGGATAACTGATTGTTCGGATAACAGATCATTTACGGAAAAAAATTGTACCGGTGTCATAGGAGCCATATGAAACTAAGAAACAGTGATATTAAAGGGACACTCCACTCAAAATACAAGTTGGGCTCTAAAAATCGGGCAAAAAATCCTGACTCCGAAGGTATAAGCAGTTTTTCTGAAAGACGAACGGTAAGGCCAGGGCGAAAGCTGGAAGTGTGTCGTTCGAAAACCGCGCTCAAACGCCCGGCGCAGGTGGCGACGCCACCCTTTGAGGGTGACGTGGATAGTAGCGCCACCCTTCCCAACGGCGACTTTGATAAGTTGCCTGCGGGTATGGGGATCCGTGGGGACACGCGGGGATCTGGTTGTGTCCGAAGCCAACTTCCCCTCGTGCCCGTTGGGAAGGGCGGCGCTCTATCCAACGTCGCCTAACTTGGCCAGGTGGCCAGGCGGAGCCACTCTCGAATTTTTTTCCGACTTTCGTCTCTTCCCCTGACATTACCGTTCGTCTCAGAGATAAACGGATGGTATCACCGGAATCAGGATTTTTGGCCTGATTTTTACAGATCAACTTGTATTTTGAGTGGAGTGTCCCTTTAACCACAAAACTGTATATTTTCTGTCAGAGGCACGCCTTAAAAATATTGTACATATACCTCACTGTCCTTACATGAAGTAGTCCTACAGTTTAGGGGGAAAAAAAGGTCAATTTATTTTGCTTGGGAGCCGAGGCTCGTGTTTTTTTGCTGACCCGAAAACGTTTGGTTGATCGGTGTTCGGAAAATCGATGCTCCACTGTAGTTAAACCGAAAAATAATGTTTGAGTTTCGAATGGGAGACACCCAGTAAGTACTCCAGTCCTATCAAAAAAAGCAACACTGCAGATGCAGCTTTATGGTAGAATGGCTGAGTAGGTCACACTAGTAAGGTTGGAGTCATTCAAGAATGCTTGAACCTACATACCTTTAGATTATGGGTACCACGAGATCCTTTGATCAGAGCATCGGTCTGAGCCAACTTTGCTTCTAGAGAGAAAAGTCGTTTGACTATGTTTTCCATATCTTCATTCAGCCGCTCCACCATGGTGTAAATCTGTTTAGTTACATCCTCATGGCCACCATATGAACCCATCCCAGCCGTCACTGAAAGTAAATGATGTCAGTTGCTTCATCTTCATGTGCAAAATACAACGGAACTCACCAATTTGGCCGTTACAGACAATCCTTTGCTCAGTGTAAACAGGTACCAAGGGGACCATAGGAACTTGATATAGATCTTCTTGTGGAGCCTGTAATAATTCAGGAGGGGTCAGCCACATCAATAATAAATAACCCCTTATAGGACGGGCGTACCATATATGGTACAGCAACTTTAAACAATTCTCCTGGCGAAACTATAGCGTTTTTCCACAATGTAACGTAGTTTCTGAGTGGTTTTTTAAATATTCTCTCTTGAAAAAAAGCGCGAATTTTGGACTACAAAATCTTGCATAAGGGCAATTCCACGAAAGGCGGCCATGTTGTCCGTACGTAACGCAGGTTTTGCAGACATGTACTAGCGTATTTTATTGTAACAATATCCACACATTACATGAAATGGATTAAGCATGCAGTGCATGCATCCTGGCATTGTTATAATAAAATACTCTGGTGCACGTAGACAACACTTGCGTTACGTACGGACGGCTGCGCCATGGAATTGCCCATAAATAAACCAGATTAACTTGAATGACATCAACTTTTCGCAGCCGATGAAAAAAAAACTATCCCTTCAAAGAAATTATGACCTCAGCCGGCAAATTTTGGCACAGAGTTGCCCCCAAACGTCCTCAAGAGATTCCATACAAAAATTAGTCCAAAATATAATTCAATAGTTTTGAAATAAATCAATAATGTTCGTAAATGCCAATTAGTGGCTGGCAGGCCACTGCGCAACTCCTGCCTGGCCTTCTCCAAGATGCAGGGGCGCATGCCCGGCATGGCTTTTGAACAGCTGTGGAGCGAAGCATTTTTTTTACTCTGGCGGGGGTGTATGTTTCTCTCTGTAGCTCGGATTCTCGTCATGTGACGTATTATTCATGCATACTGGTCTGTTCAGCAGTGCCAGGGCTACATACACATATACTTCTTGTCAGCGCAGGAGTGACAAAATATTGGAGAAAAAATACATAGCGCAAAACGCACCCTTGCAGCATCTGTTGAGACTTTCAAGAATTTAAATCTCTGCATGGCATGGGAAGAGTGTCCCATAAATGGCCTCAGGATCAAGCCTAGACACTACACGATGTTACTCACTAGATTAGTCACGTGTGGTCCCTCAACTGACAACACAAGCAATTTTTTGCAGATTCTTGCAAAAACGCGAAAAAACCGCCTGTCTTATTAGGGTTAAAGAACATGAAATACCTTTACAAGGTTAGAAGCCACATACAGTAAAATGTCGATATTACGCTCCCGCATAAAATGCTTTCCTGCTTTTGACACCCCTATTTCCCAGTCCCTTGATTCACCCCTATAATGCCCAATGGTAAATTTTCATGCTTACAGCAGTTCCCGTTTTTAACGCTTTACCACATATAGTGCTCAATTTCCCAACTATCCCAAATATACCATCAAACGGGGTGAGATTGTGCCACTTATTGAGGTTTTTCTTAAGAGCAAACCAGAGTAATTGATATATTGGAACGAATTTTATATACAAAGTTGCTGCACATCTCACCTTTCAGATCATATTATGTGAAAATAATTTTTATATCCTAAGGGATCCTAGGGGAGATATAAAGGTAGTGTCTACCTGGAACTTGCTGTCATTCTTCACGGGAGATCGCACTACAGCATGTGTCCAATGTGAGCAGTGCCGGATTTACCCCCTCGGCCGTCCCTAGGCAGTTGAGATCCCTCCCTCCCCCCCC
>JYFJ02004976.1:0-28128 GCA_000934665.2 Catajapyx aquilonaris | reverse complement strand
CCCCCCACCCATTCTTTAAAAGTCGGGACAGAAAGCTGGGCACAATGGACAACATCACCTCCGTTCCATAAAACCACTCTTAATTCTCGGACGTTAATCGTCTTAATGTCCGGCTTCCCCCCAGCAGTTAAATGCTCTAAAAATGGAGGTGGGGGAAGGACCACCCTCCCAAAAAACCTCCTCTCAACAACTGGATTTATTGCGTTATTTCAGTCCTTTCGAAACGCCCATCAACCATGTTAATCGCTTCATTAACATTGACCCATTCACAGGTTTTAAGAGATATCATCTCTCTTCTCTTTTTTTATTAGCAATGGGGCCATTAGTTATCTGCCACATTTCGAAAGGGTTGTTATTTTTTTTAACAAGGCTCGTAAATTGGCGTCACGGTCCTTACCTCTCCTCTCTTTTGTCACGCGCCGTCACGTATGCTCAAGTACCCACTTTAAAAAGGGGGTTAGAGGAACATGAATTGGGCACTACAGCAACGAGCATTGAATGTGAATGTTGCGTAAAACTGATAAGCTAACCATAAATTTTAAACATAGTTAATCATCATCAGATTTCAGGGAGCCAAACTGTAGTTTAGTAAAGTGTTAGAAAAGCAAAATCTGCGTGGGACCCAAACCACACCTGCTGGAGGAATTTTTCCGGAACAGCGCCAGTAACATGACACACTGTAGGTGGAGTGTCACATACACACGCTCCTGTTCTCACCAGTGACATCATGCTTTGAATAATAAATTACATCACCAAAATGTTCAATGCCACTAACATTGGCACGAATCTAATAATCGCCCCTGTACACTTCTTCATAAGTAGCAACTTTTTGGTAACCAACAATTGGAGCACCCTGTAGTTGCGAAGGGCGTGGCCAGTTAGTGTGGCAACCATTCCTTTCCAAGCTCCAATTCATTTCAGTCCGAGAAGAGAAAGAAAAGTCTAATTAGCGAAGACAGATTGACCCTTGATGCTGTGAGGAGGAACCTTCCCCATTCCCCCCCCCCCCCCAAAGTCCCCCATTTGGCTAATGACAAAATGATCCTCTTAATATTCCGAACCCAACCCCACTGGGCCTCTCCACAATTTTTCCTGCTTCTCAAAAAAAAAAAAAAAAAAGCTGGGTAACAAACGGGGGGGGGGCCATTGTGTACCACGCACGGGGTTCAAATTACCTCTTTGTTTGGTAACAATGAAAAATGTCATCCACGTTCTTGAATGTCAACCACACTCTTAACCGTCCTTTTTTGTAAAAAAAAAAAGGAAGACTTTCCCCAAAAAAGAATCGATCGGACCAAAAAAATGCTATTCACGACTAGCTACAAATATTAGGTTGAATGTAATTATTACTTTTAAGAGTATGAGCGTGTGATTTTTTTTTTGACATGGCAGTACAGGTAGTTGAATTAATCCAAAAGTCATCACTCTTTCCGACCGCACTCTGCGGTGAAAGGCCCTTTTAAAAACGAAGCTGTTAATAAGCAGTGCGGTGATGTAACGTGGGTAATGCCCCCCCAACTTTTTTTTTGATGAATACGGGTGCTTTTTTGGGGGGGTTTAGTGTGGGTTTTTTTTAATGGGAGAGAGAGCTGTCTGTGGTGCCAACAGGTGTGGAGTTTGAGCAATCAAGGAGCGATTGACGGAAAGCCCTCGGATGCCAATCACACTTCGGGACAATGCTATTTTTTTTTTTCAAGCGGACGATGCCCCGCACCCGCTGGGTCCACTCCAAAAAGCCAAACTCATTATGTTCCCCCTCTTGTTTGCAGCCACCACATGTCTCTGCCTCTTCGCCAAAATCCTCTGTTCCCATCCCCACTCTAGTGAAAGCCACTTACTCCGAATTACACTCAGCATTTTATCTTATACGCCTTGTCCGACACGTGCTTTATTATTTCCCATCAGCCACTCAAAGTCACGATAACTGTAGCCCTGAATATAATTCACTTGTTTCGTTCCACAAGGTTGCCAGTATTGCACGAGCTTCATCTAAAGGTCTATATCCTCACAGTGCAGTTTCTACATACAAAAGACTGGCGCCTGAAGGCATCTCAGACGAGTGTTGTGGAGCACAGTTGGGCCTCCTCCTGCGAAGTGTCTCAAGTTTGGGGTGACATAAAATCTGCAATGCGGTTGGGGTGGGGGGGGGGCACGCTAAATCCTGCAGACGCACACGTGTCATTTCCAGCCCTGCAAATTCCCGGGAGAAGCAAGGGAAGGAAAGAAGAAGAAGAAGAAAAAAAGTGAAAAGGAAAGGAAGGGGCGCCACTTGCACCTGCGCCTCTCCAGAACCTTTCTCATCGCCTTCAAACACTTGAAACACGAGATGCCCACCTGAGACCACCACTTCCAGAGTGGGCCTTCACGTCATCCAAAATAGCCAATAGGAAAAGGAGGTGGAAGGGAAAACCAATTATAGCGTGTCATTTACCTGAAAAGCACATGAATTCGGATGAATTAACAATTCGCAATGTAGTTAGCATTCTGCGAGCCGATCCACTGGCTAGTCCGGTCCCCTGGCCCTTTTTTTTTATCTGCGAGTCCCGGGCAGCCCTGGAGGCTTTATCCGAAATCCAAATGAGTGGCAAATGGCGCCTGGTCCCTATCAGAGCCACCTCTTTGGATAGACCAGATTGGCCCCCCTTATCTTGCGAGGCCAACGCGTCGGCTCCACCGCAAACAATATTAACACACTGGCCGGAAAGTTCCTCAGTCTCAACACACACTCACAAAATGGAGCCAATGGGAATATTCAGATCTCTCCCCACAAAAAACTACTTACTAATACGCTTAATCTCTCCGTCGGATGTTTGTCCAACCTGATAGTACCACTATCTCTCGCACGGCTTGAGAGTGGCAGGAGTGTGCAGAAGGGAGTATGCGCCATCTATGCGTTAAGAATAGTACTAAGTGGTAAATCGGTGGGCCATCTCAGTGAATATTCCTTGATTTTTACTGTCATCCTAATTATAGACTTTGCTAAAATTTGGCAACGGGTTCACTAGCCAATAATAAATCAATTAAAAATTCGCGCTTATTGTTTCATAAACACTACAAGAGTATATCCAGGAAGTGCGGCAACCCGCAATTCATTAGAGGCTGATGGGAAGCTCTGAAGTGTCAGGATGAACTACATTTATTTCGGAAATTATTTTGCTGGCCACTTATTGTCAGCCATTTTTAATTAAAAAAGCGGACAACCTAGTTAAGTTGAAGAGGTCGGAATTTAATCGATTGATATTTGTGCGACAGATTGTCATCATTTTGGAGCTTAAACGTCCCCCGCACCGAAATGAATTTGCAAAAACACGGCTTTCAATGCGTGAATGTGATACACACATGTGACAAGCGGGCGTTTCGAACCGATTCCGACCAATTGCATCCGCCCCCCCCCCCCCACCCAAATCCAAACCCTCTTTTCATCCCACATGCGAAATATTTGCATTTTAAGCCGTTTTGCATTCCAACGAAACGAGACGCGGCGCAATGTTCCGTGCTGCCAAACAAATTATTTCAATTAACGATTACTGCAAATATGTGGCTGCCAGTTAATTAGGAGCATAAAAAAATACGACGCGACAAAAAGGCGATCGGATACAAGTGCAGGGTGTGCCCAAAAAGTTATGGACACGTTTTTTTTGTTGTTGTAACAGTGCAATGATACAGCCCAATGACCTGAAAACTAGCAGCAGGATCAATACAGTTGGCGAGAAAATGGGGAAACCCATATCGACCTCATGACGTAATATACATGAAAATGGAAGGCTGGGGGTGGAATAATATGAACCATCTTGTGCCAAGCCCTTTTTTGCACAATGTTATTTCCAAGATCTAACAGGATTTTCCAATGGGATTTTTGCTGACCTCAAACGATTCCATAAATCCCACGTTTTAATAAACTTGCACCCCCTCCCCTTTCACGAGGCCACGTGGCTTCGGATCCCGAATTAGGCTTTCAACACCCATAATTTACCACGTATATGGATTCGAAGCGTCACTTTCTCCTTAAAATTGCATCCATTTGTATCCCATCAATAAAATCGGCCCAACAGTGAAACTGTTGCTAAAACCGCAGGTGGATCAAAAAGTTGGGGGACAACATCTCTATAATATATAAAGCAGAAAGTTTGTACGCATGTATGTCACGGCTACCTAACCCACTTTCAGACCACTGAGAGTGTTGAAACCTGGCTTACAATGCCGCTGAAAAGAAAGTCCGAAAATTGCACTTTTTTGAGTCTGAATACCCGTAGCATAAGGTGGTCTGTTTGCATGATGTAAAGGTGAGGTTCATGACGAATGATTGATGGTAGCACGTGAAATCTTGAGGTCATTGGCTGGGGGTCGACTCCTGCAGTGGAAAGTCTGCCTCCACATGTGCGATTGACAAGATGCCAACACACTTGTTGACAATCGCTGGCGAATTCTTAAAAAAAACGAGGCTAAAACCGAGAAATTAAAACCGGGATCAATGATCCGTGCTTACCCCCGATCCCATTTAGAGCCAGCGTTGCATCAATTCCATATGTGGAAAGCCAAACAATAGGCGTGTTATCCGCGGCTACTCTATTGTTTCAGCTCAATGCGCAAACAGCCTAAATAAACCCGAAACCCTGGATTGCCATATCGGTCATTATCCGTAACACGGGGCTGCATCTATGTAAAAAAAAAGAGAGGTCTGATGTGCTGTATGGACCTGCACATGCACATTTCGCTACGCTTTTTGATCCCTGTCCCCACCCACCCCATCGAGTGGGTGGGGGATGCTTTTATACCCAGGCCAGCCAGCAAAATGGCCATGCATGTCAGTCCAAAAACCGGGGGATCAAAAGGTTAAACACTGGTCACCACAATCCAGGTCGCCCGTTTATGAGCGCTTATCTGGCAGGAGTGTTTGCCAGAAAAACCGCGCTCAGAAAAAACAGTTTTTAAAACTAAACCAGCTTACAGTTTAAATTAGTTTAGCAGGACAATGTGCATGTTCTGTCGCTAAAAAATTTGGTGGCAAAAAAAATTCAGCAGACGTTCGCTGGTTTGGCAGTGTTCGGCGTGCAAGTTAATAGTCGAGGCTTGACAATGGCAGTTAACAAATCGGAAGCAGTAGGAATCGCATGGCCGGGCAAGGGCGGAACAAGAGGAAAAAAATAGACTAGCAGCTATTGTTATCCTGACTTTCGCTGCTGGGAAATATCACTCTCTTTTCTCCTTTTTTCCACCCGTTTTTTTGTGTTGGAAAAAAGGGGGGAATGGGAGGGAAAAAAGAGAGAGAAAGAGAGGAATTGCAACGGGGGGGCCAGAAGAAGAAGCAGCCACGGAATTTCGATGCCATTTCCTCTTTTCATTTTGCGCGAATCGGAGAGAAAGTCAAGGTGAGAGGAGGCAGCAAAACCAACCAATAAGAGAAGGCTGCACCTGCCAATTGAATTCGCGCTAATGGACGTACACTATACACTCATTAACAAGAAACCACACAGAATATGAAAAAAAATGGAATTATTTGTCCTTCACTCCTACACTAAGATGCATTTAATTTCATTAATTATTTAGACCATTTGCTCGAATCGTCATTAAATACTATTGCTATCGTTAGCAATTAGCATCATATCGATAAAAAATAGGGCCACATAATTATTTGTGCAGCAGTGTGTGCCTGATACATTTCACTAGAAATATTGGGTGCATTCATCTGGATTCCATGCAGAGTATTTTATTGCACACGTGATGTGAGGATAGCAGCGTTATTTTGACCTATATTAGCTACTAGTAAATACAGGGTGTTTCAAAGATTGTAGCACTTTTTCTCATTTCGCGAATATAGGTACGATGAAATTCATTACAGTAGGCTTCATATCGGCCACATATTCTTTGAATATTGATAATTCCAACACACTCGAGGGCTCCAGTAGTTTTAGATTAGTATATTAATATTTTATATTAATTAAATTTTGCATGTTACACAGTCAGAACTCATCTTTCGCCATGGTACACACTGGCCTAATATGAAAACATTCATACATAATGTGGCGGGTTAAAATTGTCCTAACATTTTTAAAATAATGAATGCAACGGAATGATTTTCGTTGAAACCGGTTGCTGGTGCGAACAACTGGTAATTATTGAAGCAGGGCAGTTGGTCAGTGCACCACCCTGCAGATACCCCCATTGCCTGGCGGTTGGTTGACGCAAACTGGCCAGTATTTGGAGTAGGGGGAAGGGATTTTTTTTTTCTGCGGCCAAGCCTGAGGTCAGATACGGCCAACTATGTACTGTACGTGTTATTTAAGCAAGAGGGGCCCGAGCTCGGGTATCGACCCGCACGTGTGCTAGCTAGCTTTGCCTGCCTGCCTTGCTCTAGACTGCCTCTCTCACTGCTGCTGCTGCAAACACACACACACACACACACACACACACACACACACACACACACATCCAGAGAGAGAGAATCTGACTTTAAGCTGCTTTTCACTCACAACAACCAACGGGGTTTCCGGCCAGACATCGCAGACTCGGATCATCCCGGAGGAAGAGACCGAGGCCGGAGAGAGAAAAAAAACCGGCGTACAAAAGCCACCTGAATTTTAAGTTAGGTCTACAGGGTATTCCCAAACTCTTACATGATAATTAATAACAATTGCAGCGAATTAATTCAAAAGATGGCAGATACTGAATCAGCCTTGGTCTGGGATTAGGAAAATTTGTAGGTACACGAATATCTCAACCATACATGTAAACAAATACTTTCCAGCACCAAACTGTCAAATTATCGCGGGTTCAAAAGTCACTCAAATTGGCGGTTGGAAAGGGGGAGTGGCCTAAAGGGCGCATTCCCACTCCTGCCTAACCACAGTGACGTCAGCAGACCGGTCCACCTGCTTTACTCCATTTCGTTGGGGGTAGAGTCGCCAACAATGCAAACGAACAAAGCAGCCTGGGTGCGTTCATGCCTCTGCACCGATTTGTTTAGCCACAGTGACGTCAAAGGGGAATACGATACCGCATAATTAATATAATTTTAGATCGGTCATAGCTCGAAAACAAATACTTATTTTTTCAAACAAAAAACACCAAAATTCACTTAAAAATAAGTACGTTTTTTTCATGGGTTTGCAAAATGTAGGCTAGGACCCCGATGTCCATAATTGACAGGGTTTTGTGGAGTGATGTCAAATTAAGTTGGTTCTTTCTGATACTAAATGTTGTGCTGCCACTACCAACTTTAGCAGAAGGACTAAACCTTCCACTATTAGCATTTTCCTCTCTTCCTTTACAACAGCATGACCTAGTGACCCGGATTTCACCTTGGATGTATTGTTCGCCCTAGTTGAGCCAGGGTCCATTCAGAAGACTGGCCTTATACGTCCCAGCCTCTTTTCATGATTATAATTTTCACGTTTCCCCCTGTACTTCCGGTGTGACACGCACTGCTTGTCCCTTTCTGTCCCATTTAACCCCGTTACGAGGCGTGCTCTCCACCCCGGGGAACAGCGTTACAAATGCGCCGATCCGTGTTCTGCCCTGGTCTGCGATGCACTCGGAAGTAAACAACTGGAGCTTGGGCATCGCGACTGACCCTAATGGAAATGACAAGTACAAAGTTGGACCGATACCTTCGAGGACATTTTACACAGTTGTAATATTAGATTAGGTGCGCATGTGGGTATGAGCACTTGATAATATTCATTCCGAGCAGTGACCTCCGGAGTAAACAGCACCCTCGTCGAGGGCTTCTGTCCTGATGCGCTTTGAAAGTAAATAAACAGGGCCGGTAATCTCAAACTCTGAAGAGCAATCCTGGTGTGCATAATGAGATGAGTAAATGAGCATGATAAGGTCCCTTTCCAGGCGCAGAATAATCCCTCATGACGAGGTTCGCGCGCTGTTACGTCATCATCACAGGCAGCATACACAACACAACATCCCTAGCTATATTCCCATGGAACCTCCAGCAGAGTAGCACCCTTATCATCCGGAGCAAGGGAATATAAGGGAAGGCACAATGGAGCCAAAGGAGGCCTTTTTCCAAAAGCCTCCTCCAACAAGGACTAATTTGGCGCTGTCACTTACTGGCGCAATTACACAAGCGTAAATGCAGCGCATTTGAGTCGCCTAATGGAATCCATTTTAGTTCTGCCGGAGTTGTGACGTCATCCCTCTGCCTATGCTGCTGCAAGAAAACCTGCAGTCCCCTGTTAAACACCTGCCCTCCCAAGATTTTAATGCCCCTGTTGTGGAGGAGGGGGGGACACAGCCTGCTGGAAACTAACTCGGGGATGAAATTTCAACCTCACCATGTCCGACCGACCCAGGCACTTAACTCCTACTTTTCACCTGAACTTACACCCTTATAGTTGATGAAGTAATGCAGCTTTTAATAACCCACTTTAGCATACCTATATAGTCGGAACAACCAGTAACAACCGAGTCACTTACCCATAAGCATGTGGGATGTGTATCAAACAAGATGGGCAAATCACGCGAGATTGATTCGAGTACACTTTTTCTCATTCGGTAGTGGGAAATGAGGCTGACAAACAGGACACGACATGATGCGATTCTAATAGGACAACAATTGCATAAAATGTTGTGAGTCTGCCAAGCTATCTCGGATAATTATCTGCATGTAAATCGACCTTGGCGGATTAGAGTGAACCCAAAATACCGGAAGTTGACCATGGAACCTATTTTGGCCACGCTGAATCCGAATCCGAAACCCTTTTGTCGCTATTTAGACCACGATACCTGTCCACAGACAGACGGACAGATCCGTCCTTGAATACTTTTTTTTCTTCGATGAGAACAAAGTTTAAAATGGCGACATGTGGATCAAAAATGGCGGCCCCCACGTCGCATGACCCCCCGACCAGACACATTAATTTTTTAGTTCTCAATAGTTGGATCCTCCTTTTTTCTGATAAGACTGCTCCATCAACTAATCGTGTGATTTTCAGCATCTCTTAAATCTTGTGAATTACTAGTGGGGTTGTAGGGNTGTGGTTGTAGGGGGGGGGGGGGATCTCCGTAGCTCGCTCCCGAGTGCCCATAGGTTTAGTTGACAGGCTGGGTTTAACTCCTGGCGGTACACAAAGGTATACCCTTCTCGTGCAAGATTTAGAGCGACTAACTTTAAAATCGCATTACCTAGCGCAAAATTGCACGCAAACTTGAAAACCAGTCGCGTCCTCGTAAACTTGCCCTAACTATACCATTCATCCAGCTTTAAATAGCAGGCAGTCAAACTTTTTGGGGCGGGGGTGCTCCGGACCTCATAAATAATTCCCTGCTCTTGAATACCCGACAAACACACACACACACATTGTCGGTGCAACAAGTCTTCTTACTTGCAAGGACAGGTCGTGCATTGTGTACGGATAACCCCTTATTTTTTTCAATATACGTGTGACCCGTTTGTCATGTAGGGTCACGCAATTTGGCACGATTTTTTCAGTCATTATTCCACGAGGTGTACACACCCACCTGCCTCATTGATTGCTCGCTCTGTCTCTGTCATGTCGCTGGTTAATTACGCATGACGTCATGCAGAGTGCAGTCTTATCCTCGACACGAAGCAACTGTTCCGTTTCTTTAAAGGAACACTAGTTGGTCGCAGTTAATCATTTTACTTCGTGAAAAACCAAAAAGATTCTTTGTACACGTCATACTCGACCCCAAGGCAGCCAATTTACATATGAAATTATCAGTACTAATTAATTTTTAGTCCTCATTGCAATAGTTAGGTGATAGGACAATAGATGGAAAGCATTTATTAATTTTAATAATAAAGTAAATCGACATTTTACATTTTTTACATGATTTTATTTTGTTTGTTTTCATTTTGTCACATTTGTCATGCTTCATAAGCATAAATAATCTAAAACGTACTTTGCTAACTTAGTAACTATACAAAAGGTTAATCCATCAGTTTCGTAGAGAGAAACCTCGTGGTAATACATAAAATCAGATTGGCGTATTTTGTTGTTGGGAATTCAGAATTGTCTAAATCACTCAGTCCGATAAATTGCTGTATGCTGCGATTATTTCTGCGTTATAAGCTGGTCAAATAACTTCAAGTTGAGCAACCTCAACTCTTTCTATAAACAGGTCACGACTATCGATTCATACCTCACACCTTTTTGCAAAAAGAAAAGAAAAAAAAACACACATTGCAAAACAGGGGACTTGAAGATGTCGCTATTTTTATTACCGTGTCGCCAATCCCTGACACGTTTTCACTTCAGAGGCCTTTCCAGATGTGGACTTTACGTCGCAGGCATTTTCCTTTGATGGCTCCACCAGAAAAGAGCAAAGGTTTTTGCTTCTCCTTTTTTCTTCTTCTTGTTCCGCAGTGAAAATGGAAATGACAAGCGGCTGATAATATTTCCAAAAGGTCCAGCAAAAGGTAAGGCACATGCGCACCAAAATTCGCACAAATCGTCGTCCACCCAACAAATGGTCCAGCCCGCCGAAAATCTATCCAGCTTCCAGGCAGCCAGCCAGTCTTCATACATTTCATCTTTCCAAAAGAGGGGGAGAAAAAAATAATGCCCGCGAATTCCACTCCAGATCTTTCATTCGCCGCCCCCTTTTTTTCTNCAAATCCCCCCCCCCCCCCCCCAACCCTTCGCCCCCTAATTTCTCCTTCCAGGTCCAATTCTTCAACCAGAAGATTCATTAGGTCCGAACAGTTGCAAAACTTGGGCCACTTCCACTCCAACCTTCTTCTTGGTTCGGCTGATAAAAATTGTGTCAAAAAATTATGTAGCCTATCAATCAGTGGTTGAAAAACTACTACTGTACAATATTATTTTTTTTGCTAAAAATAATCCGAATCTTTTTGATCGACATCGAGTGTCTTTCGCCATGACAACCTTTGTGTCGGGCCTATGTTTTCTGCAGGGAAAGCCAGCATTCAGGGCAACTTTGCCTAACACTAATGTAGGCGTCACTTTGCTCGTTTTAGTACATGGGTAGTGCTATGGGTGGGTGGATGGGGGTCCAGCGAGTGGTGCATTACTGACCGGACCCAACAGGCTAGGACCGGGCCTAAAAGCTTTCATCCCTCCCATGCCCATTAAACGCCCCCGCTCCCCAAACGACCCAGCTCTAAATATGCGCTGCTTGCTTGCAATTCACTCACTCGGTCCAGTCTCTGCTTTATACACCTTTTTTTACCTCCTTCAAACCTCTACCTTCTTTATTCTATAGCTGCAATAACCTCGGAATAAAAAAAATATAATATAAAAAATTGGAGAAAGTTTGCCTTGCACTCCCCACCTCTTTTCCTCTCAGCAATTATTCAAATCCGGGATCTGATTAAGTCTTCTAAAAAAAGGGTACTATGTGCCTACCGCTGCAGTAAAAATGTTTGCCCGGAGCCAATACGATCCCCCCAGGAGCAAACGGTATGCTGAGCTTTTTATGTAAGGAACATGTGAGGTACAGTACAAAGACAATCCTCGTTGCTCAACCATTTTTTAAATATAAACGTGATTTCTTGTGCAATGACTGCAATTTAATTAGTTTTTGATTTGACAGCACATGACGTCTAATATCGTGCCAATATCCGCACAAATTCCTGAAAGCAGACTATATACCGATCTGGAAAGGTGTATATCCGAAGCTGATTGCGCGACACGAGCTAAAGGACACGGTTCCCTATTGATTCAAAGATTAGGGGTGCTGGCCGGAGACTATAATCTTGGACGACATCGGTTCCAACACCACTTCCGGATCTCGGAAAGGGGGGGGGGGACGGAAAAGACGAAGAAGAATAAGAAGAAAGGAATGGGCTCGGCGTGACCCGAGACCATCAAGACCCCCTGCACTAAAATGCCGTTTTCCAGCCTCTAATCAGCAGCAGCAGGGAGCAGAAACTCCCCGGATCGTAAAGAAAAACGATTCTCTGATCAGGTGGGGATCGAGGGAAAATTATTCCATATGTTGGGGGCCCCCGGAGGAAAAAAAAGATAAAAAAATAAAGATAAAAAGAGAGAGAGAGAGAATCGGCATCTGGGGTCCGTCATGCATTTCCATAAGTTGGATCGATTTGGATTGCATTGGCTATTCCTCCAGCACATAATGCGAAATAAAGTGGTCGTTTCTACAAAATGCTTCACTGTTGGAACTCGCCAATTTTTTCGATATTTCAGATAATACTTCGGTAGCATGGTGAGGGTTAACGTGCAGTATTTTTCAATTGCTGTCAGGCTATCAACTGAGTCACATTGCCCAAAAAAATCACTGCATGAAATACCTTACCGTGTGTATCACTTTTCATCCGATATCAATCATTCTCCTTACCTGAAAAGACAAGAAACCGGTTTTAATGACCCTCAATAAGAGTGCAGGCACATATACATGCAGAGCACTTTGTAAGCCACAGTGTGGAGGCAGAGTGTATCAAAAACAACAGCTCTGTTCCAACAGTTTAGTCACTTTCCAATGAACAAATGCAATAGGGCAAGGCAGCAGAGTCACGCAGTTAGCATCCCATCCCCCCCTGGCCATTGTGTATGTGCAGATATAAAGTCCGCTAATTACAACCGGATACACCCGAATTATCTGAAAATTCGGACGCGATAGTCCCTCCTGTTTTTGGCTATTTCGACCCCCTGGGCCAGCCAACCAGCCAGTAATCCAGCACGAGGAGAGGGGTGGGGGGGTATAGGGATCGATCTACTATCAATGCCACATTTTTGTGCATTTCACTCCCCTACTGTTATTGATAGTATTGATCCGACCAGTTCTCAGTTCCCACCGATTAATCGCCCATGGGACACACGCCCTCAAAATAAGATCGACCCACGAGGCTTCTGACAAAACCCTAAAAATAAATTAGTGGTTGCCATATTCTGATTGCACAAGTAACTAAGCAGTTTTATGTCAGTTGTTTCAACAAGAACATGTAGAGGTGAAACCTATGGCAATTAGTCTACATGGACAAACATGTGGACAGAGAGAATAAGTGGATTAGTAGTATGATAACTTGGACAATTACAGTGACACTTCGGATTCAGGTCTTAGCCTAACGTAAGAGTGCAGTGAGCATGATTCAACCATTCAGCCCGCATAAATCCGGATGAGCAATCGAAATGGGCCGAAATGCAGTGGCTGGACACTAGTGCCCCTCTAAAAAAATAATAGGAAGCAATAGACTGAGAGAGAGGCAGAGAGTCCCAATAACCGGTATCCGAAATGGAAGTCGATGATGTGGGGTTGGGTGAGGGGGTGGTGTGGTCCGGATAATCATCCGGAGGCACACAAGCCCCTGCGGAGATGTGAAATGAACGATGAGCCCCCGAAACGCTGAAAGCATTTCAGTGTCATAGATCATCCCTGGGTTTTCCCCTGGATCCCCCCTCTCCTTTTCCCTCCAACTAACCCGAGGAAGGGACTTCCAGGGACTGCCTTTGCTGCTAACATGCACTGCTGTCATGTCGCCTTTCAGATCACCAACGCTGCTACCACACCGTTTTCCTCCGTCATTTGTCACCAGCAACAAGGACTTAACAGAGGAAGGAAAAGGAGGAAAAAAAATCATTTAAGGAGAGAGCTGTTCAGTGGACTGCGAGACGTTTACACGCGCTGGAGACGCGATCGTTTTCTACACTATAGATGTGTTTTTTAACAAGCGCAACCGAGTGCGCACCCACATTCGCGCATTGTTTCGACAACAACGTTGCCACAGTTAGGCCTCTAAGGTTCATTCCAAGCCTTGGAAACATCGCAAAAGTCGGCCATGTTTTTACCCCCTCAAGTGTAGTGTTGGACAGAAGTTGCGCGAACTGTGTTGCGCACTCGGTTGCGCTCATAAAAAATCACGTAGATAGAAGCTACGAGTTCGTTCAAATATAAACGCAAATTTTATAGTTTAAAAAATTCGAATGATTTACGGGCGCACCCAGAGAAAAAAAAAAAAACTTGTCCCAAACTAATTATGACGAAGCATTGTAGTTAATAAATCCCCATTGTACTATTGACGTTATGTTAATAATAACGCCATTTAATTCCGAATTTGTAGTCGTTTGACGGGCCATTTTGTACCCACATTATTTGGCTCATCCGTTTGTGACGCTGGCAATGCGGGCTTTATCGACTCGTGCATCGTAATTTATTGCGTGCTGCTGGGTTACATACTTCCATGCAAAATGGGTCCAGACGAGATGGACTCCGATGCAGCAGCGGTACCTACCCGCCACCGGTACACCCAAAGTTTGGGCCGTTTTGCGGCCAGATTTATAATATGTCGAGTGCACTGTTTCCAGGCCATTAGGGAAGCAAACCTTTTTGAAAAACGGCCGCGATTTCAATATTTCATTGGGTCCACTTCCAGGACCTAATGAAGATATTCTCCGCACAACAACATGAAACCAGAAACATACTGAGCAATACATAATAATAATTACAGAAGGCTACTTTTCATACGAAAATGTATGCCACGAATATATATTTTTTTTGCAATATTCCAACCTGCAATTTCCACCTTTCCTTTTATGCTGCAGACAACCTAAGCCTATTCATACCCCAGTGACAATATCTGCTTCATTAATCACTGTCGTTACCAACAAATGGCACACGACTTTTTTTTCTCCAACCGCATGGCCTATTATTCCCCCCCCCCCCTTGATTCCCAAGCATTATGTAAGCTTCAGTGTCTGGAGGATATATTTCAAATTACTCTTTTATTCCGTTTTCGGCGCCTTTATTGACTTGGACCATATTTCATTCCAAGGAGAGCTGGCACTATTCCAGCCAGTTTCGACTATTTTTAGATATAGAAATTAATACCTTCGAGGCCTGCCACTCCGATCATCACAATATTCACTCAACAATAATTGGCAGCTCAACCAATCACCCCTCTTGTTTTTAGTTAATGGAAATATAATCAGCAAGCGTGCCAACAACTTTTCATTTATTTTTTTTACAAGCTTCAAAAACACTGTTGAGAAACGCAGCCTTTTTTTCAGCCTCCAGGCTTAACAATCAACAAGTTCGGGTTGTAAAATGACCTTGGCATAATTTCCTGAGGGGGTTTGTGTTATGTTCATGAGAGATGCAAAACGTCAATACTGTATATTTTAACGCTGGCTGCAAACCAACCCCGGGTGATTGGTACCGTTTGTCTGTATGCAAACCCCCCCCCAACGAGAGAGGGCAACAACTTGTTCGTGCCAATTGGAGTGTTCATGCCTTCAACTCAATTCTCGCCTGCGGATCAAATGAATAAAACGAGTCACATCCATCAACTCCACTTCACACCTACTCAGAGTGTATGAGGAAAGGGCTAGTTGCCCCAAAATCTGCGTGCTAATACAAAGTGGATTATGCATTTAAAAAATAAGTATATTTACTTCATCTGCTTCTGCAAATATGAACGGAGTCATTTTTTTTTTAGAAAAACGCAAATGAAATTCAGACGTCTGGAATGAAAACCAAGATGGATTTCGCCTAAAGAGTTAAGAGAACTCCGGTATTAAATTGGAAGTGATAGGCAGTGTTTATGACTGGCGCATTAGCCTAATGTTTTTCGACAGACCAATTTGACTTTGGGTTTTGCTTCCCCCACCCACCCACCCTCATCTCTCAATTTATTTTCCCAGCTTTCTGTTTCCCATTTCCTCTCATTTCCGAGGCTTGTGCCTTCCTAATTGTGTACCAGTTGCTATTCATATCCGACTCAATTACTGCAACCGGTAAACTATTAGTCAATCTCGTCAGCAACTCATGTAACTGGGAGAAAAAAAATCCTATTTAGTAACTAACAGCAATCAGTCTTATACACTCTTAACCATTTACCTTCTCTAGAGAGGGTAAGAAAGTGGCAAATTTTTTTTACCTTACATTGTAGGGTAAATATTCTTGGGTAAATTGATTCTAAGGTAAATTTTGCATGTATTACCTTAGAAAATAGAGGGTAAAAAAGAGGCCCTTTTTACCCTCTATTTTCTAAGGTAATACATGCAAAATTTACCTTAGAATCAATTTACCCAAGAATATTTACCCTACAATGTAAGGTAAAAAAATGGCCACTTTCTTACCCTCTCTAGAGAAGGTAAATGGTTAAGAGTGTAGTAGCAAGGTAGCTATAGTAACAGTGACCTAAAAGCGTTATTATGCTATTCATGGCACAAAAGGTGGCTAATTGCACCCACCAATTACCTGGCACCTCGTTAAGAAAATTCACACTTGTCGACTAAAAAGTTGTAATCATTCAGGCTGTAAACCCATTTAACGTCACTTATGGCTGCGGCACGCCACACTGTTAGGCGTATGTACACCCCACGTACAGTACAGTACATCGATTGCGCTATTTTTCCGCCCCCGTACAATCAATTTCCGCGCAATAATAGCATTCAGATTATCTCACCTGCCAACCCCCCATACCACCTCTCCACTTTGAGTTTTTTTTTTAGCTGGATGGCAGCCAAATTGTGCATCAGTAAATTAATTTTTAATCTGTGGCCGCGTGCATGTTACTCTGCACAATAATTATCACGAGTGCATCCCCACGAGGATCGTGATGTATGACCAGTCCCGGAATTGAAACGTGCACATGTGCAAAAACCCTGTGCTGAATAAATTGCAAGAGACCAAAGAATTACATGCTCGTTTAATGATTTGTGATCTATGCTAGCAGTAGGGGGGGTGTATACCCTCCACGCAAAATGGGAAACCACAATTGCGCCCCATTTGCAGGACAAGTGTCAATTATTTTATTTTCCTGCCAGCAAATTGCGTCTACTCTCATATATACAGCTCTATGAAATGATTCACTATTATTCCAACCCAACCCACCCACCAGAGATGGAATCGTGTGTGCTTTTGTTACTAATAGCTCCGCCTGCAAATGATCCTTCCCAAATTAAAACAAATGCAATGGGATCAAACCTCCCCCCCAAAAAAGGAGAGAGAATGGGAGTGGAGTTGGGCTACATCATTATGTGCTGTTCGGCGAGCCACAAAATACCTCGGAATTTACTGGAAAACCCGATTTGCCCCGCATTCAAATGGGAAAGTCACGCTCAAACTCCAAGAGAAGAGAACATTATTTTTTTCCCCCCCTTCCAGGCTGGAAATGGAAAAACATTTTATAAGCCATGAAATTTGAAGCTAAAATGAGGAGCTTAATTTACTTATATGGTTGCACAATGATGAACCACCATGTCTGTACTAGCTACAATCTTCATATCAAGTATAAAAGGAAAGGTTTGTCGGTATGTTCCATTTCCCTCTCCCCCACAGCCCCTGTCCCTCTACCGCCCGTAGCAACTAGTCAGTGTGAAGAAGGGGTAAACTGCTCGTTATCTATTATGTTAAAATCGTTCGTTGTTTGTATAAGCATTCGGATTGGTCAGTCGAATATTGTTGTTAGGGTACCGCTACGCTTCCTATTGGCGCAGTTCTGCGCCGGCGCAATGGTGTGGAGGCAGCGCCTCTGGTGGGTGGGAGGGGGAACTATCCATTCCTTCTGGCTATTAAATTAAATTGCGTTACATTTTAGGTGGCAATATCACTACTCTGCAGAATGTCTTTTGCTGTTGTTGGTTTTTTTCTGTCAAAATGTAACTCTGTGACTTTTTTTCTCAATTTTGATTGTTGGAAATCGCGAATGGCCCCCCCTCTCCAAATAGAGCGTCTTCTTTTACAGGATGGCTTCAAAATTCCTCCCCCCTAAAAAAGGTGGTTCAAGGTGCCGAGGGTCTGCCCGAATATTTAAAACGCAACCGAGAGTGAAATGACTTCGTCACTTTCTGACACGGGCATATTTCTCAGCGGAGATGACTAGGCAGCGGCACAAAAAATGATACGTTTTTTTCAGTAGACCCCGCTATGAAAGGACTTTGCTAAAAAAAAAACTTTTTTGGGAGGGGGGGAAGCTTGCTGGTATGGCAGTGAGGAGAGGTGGTCCTTTTCCTTTAATGGAAATCGATCCGGAAGCATCCATGGCATCGGCGGCACCTCGGCCGCCATTTCCGGGCCTTCATCGCCCTCCTTCTAAGGTTGGCAGCACTGGATCCTCCTCCACTTCCGGAATCCAAATGGGGCCCAAAAAACCTCTCCTTTCCAAAATGGGGAGGCCTCTATTACGCCGCCTAGTGTAGCACTTTCATAGTCATCATTCGTCGACCGCAACGTGATCCTCAACTTTGCAAGTGTTTCGTAATGAACTGGAGGAGAACAGATAGAAGGGTGTCTAACAATAAAGGAAACAACAACAACAACAACTCGCTCCGGCGGGCTTGGAATTCAATTCTGTTAAAATCTACCCCTCGTACAATGGCCTGATTTACCTGCCTGCTTCATCCAACACTTGGCATTCCTCGCCAGCGGTTATCCTCATATTTTCTTCCCCGTGTTTTCCTAATTGTCGCCTTTGATTAAACGTGCGTGGCGTTTTAATTACAGCGCAGTTCCTGCTGGGAGGCGACATATTTTCGCCCCGAAGACAGCTAAGAGAGAGTTTATTATAACGAGAGGAGGGGAAAAAAAAGTGGTTGGTGTTTTTTTGGGGGGGCAATAAGCAGTCAAGCCAAGTGGAGTGGCTCTTAATAATTAGCCAGGTAATGAAGCGCTATTGATAACATGTCGTGTGAGTGACAAAAATGAGCCAGTCTGGATAAAAAAAGGTGTCAAAGTTGTTGGCATGTTTGCTGGCCGCGAAATTGAACGGAGCGGGATGGAATAACACTCAAAATAATTTACTCGCAAATTCCAATAAGAGTACATTAACATGCTCCTAATAATTAGGGTTTGACGACAAATTTTTGTTTCAACTATATCTGGATAAACCCAATGATGCCTTATTTATAATAGTTTTTTCCCGTTCAAATCAGTCCGTTCCAAGATCAATAATTATTTATTAGATCAAATCATAAGGAGCGTTAAATAAATGCATAAATTAAAATCAATGGAGACTACTTAAAAAACGATTTATTAAAACTAAATGTGGAAAAATTCTGACACCATTTAGCACGGGTAGTGCACCAGATCATTATTCATTACAAAAAAAGTGACTTCATCACAAAATGTGGGCAACAACTGTCCAGATCATTTTTAGCCAATTTTTCGCCGCGTAATAAATAATCCAGTCTTTTTCAAAACGACACAGGTTTTTTTTTTCTTCTTCCTTGGCCATTCAAAATGCAGTCGTATATCGCGGCCTACATCCAGAGTGGAAGAGGTATGAAATCAGTCCAATTTTTCCCCCATTCTGTTCTAAAATTGGTTTTCATTGCAACCTGATTCCCTATAATTTCGCTGTCAGCGCATTGTGCTCTGATCAGTCACTCACTCCAATCGCACATATACCAGCGGTTCATTATTATTCAACTCTCCGTTTGTGATATCGACGAACTGAACCTAAGGCAATACAAGGCGTCCATTCAGTTCCGTCAGACACTGTGTAGACCACTGACAAACCTAATTTTACAGTCACAATATGATTTCAAAAATTTCTCATCGTACAGTGCTAAATAATTGGAATATTCCATCTCTCAATACCTGTATTGTGCGTCCGCAAATAATCTGCTGACCAATGGCCCCTGCAGACAATAGTTAACTCCGGGTTGCCACCAGCACGAGTTAAATTAGTTTTCCGACAGTCACCTGGGACCATGTAAAAAAAGAGAGAGAGAACAGCACTCTTTTTTTTTACAGCACCGTTACAGTACAGCAGTTGATCAATGGCATGACGTGACATGCTGCTGCACAAAAGCAGGAAGAATTTACGTAACACATAGTGCAGTTACCTAACAGCCTAACTGCAAATATCGTGACACAATTGTGTACTAATACAGTACAATCTTGTCATTAAGTTGTCTCACGCCGGATTGCACCCTTGAGACCTTGTTTCTCCAACATTGGCAGTTTCAGTTACCTTCAGTTAGATTGGATAGGCTGCTACTTTAATAATTCTTTAAACACCGTTAGTACTTAACGGCCGGTTATCAAGTTGAAGAAACCGGTCCTAAGGGAGCAGCAATACCGTGCCATATGCTGAAGTGTACGGTTGTAAATAGGGCTCAATTAGGTCGTAAGGAGGTTACAGCACTCCGGACAATACCCGAAAGCCCTTTTTTTTGTCTCTTCTATCCATGTACACAGCAGCGTATCTCACGCTCGCTTACAACTCCAGCCATTCGTGCGGCGCCGCTATTTATTCATAAATGCTGCAACAGTTCGGTAAGTGGGGGGGGCCTTTACAGCAACCGATCGACCAACAGGATATCGAACGGTTATACTTTTTTTTTGGTAACCCTCCACATCCTCCCTCAGCATGCCCTGCGAATGGATTGACATTGTCGTAAGATACAGGAATAATTGGGAATACATTAAGCGAAATCGATGCATGGAAAGTCCTACTGACCTTTGATTCAATTATTCATGCGGTTCAGGCCCTCGAGTCTGGATATAACCCGGAACCTGCTTACTCCTTCATTACATGTGCATTTGACCTTTTTCTCTCTCTTGTCACAGTGGACTGGACTGGATAAAATAGCTGCATTGCTCCAGTGTTCATAATCGGAACAGATGAAAAGTGATAATGGAGTGATTGCTATTTTTCATTACCTTTTTTGGCAACCGTATCCTACAAATTTGCAAATATTTGATGGCGGAGAGAGTGGCGCCTCATAGTTTGATAGCACTACTCATCTATTCTTAGCATGGGCTATTTAATTCTGGCAAGAAATCTTTCGACTTTTTAAACCCCACCCCTCGTCTCTCTCTCTCTTTCTTTTTTTTAAAACCCCCGTCCTCCCCTCCCATATACCCCTAGATCATGGAAGAAAAGTTCCAGCCAATCTCTTGAATAATGCAACACGTTCAAAACCAGGCAACTCACTTTCTTTCCAGATCACCAAAAAATTTTCCAGCTCTGAAGTGGTTCATCCATTACACAAGGACTTCGTCACATCTTCTCAAGAGTTTAAGCCTCGAATCCATAATGACATCGACAAAAGACGAAGAAGAAAGATATATAGTAAGGATGGAATCGAGTGGGCGAGAAAAGGCAGGGGGGGATTAACGCTGGATTAACGACACTCTTGCAACAAAACTTGCGATTTTTTTTTTTTTGGGGGGGGGGGGTTAGATCGTAAAGTCACACTGTAGTTTTTATGAAGGAAACCCCCCCCCTCCCTAAAATTAATTGCCAAATCATCCAATAATGAGCAACTGAATTCCAACACCTGTAAGTGGCAGGCAAGGGCCTAACCCCTGAGCCATTATACAGCATTGCCCCTGTGATGTTTCATTAATCAGAGTGCCTCCTTCATCCACCCCCACCAAAAACCGAACCCCCTGTAGCTCAAATGTGGTTAGTAAGTATATGAGCAATCTGTACACGCGCCCGTGTGACACCGATTCATTACCAGCGCACCGGACAACGAGGACTATTATTTAGCCTTTTTTTTACCCCCTTCACCCTTTGTTTGCACAACAAAGCCCCCCCGAATCGAAACTATCGGTTAGGTGTGAAATATCCTGCTAATGAAGGCCAGCCCCAACTGGGATAAAGACCTGGCCACACTGCCTGAAATAATGCCACTTTATTTATAGACTCCAGCCCGCATCTGGCCTCTCTGTGCTGTGTAGACTTTATTTATTAGCAACATGGCGTGGACTAGTGATGACGTATGAGGGACGCTCGAGGGGTACCAGGTGAGCCGGATCCCACTTCACCTGGTATCCCTGCTCATCATGTCAGCGCTACAGTTATCGTGATTCTAGCATCTATGAAACTACTTTTTTTTGTGCATGTTGTGAGTAGTGTTGTGTCCCTTGGCGCTACTTGAGCTAGTTGTTGTCAAAGGGCAGCTGAGCTTTCATCTGGCCCGAGCTTCTTGACACTAACAAAGGGGTGGGTGGGTGGATGGGTAGGTTCCCCCGCACCCACCAGTCCTGACAGTCCTTTTGTTTTCCTCCATTATCGTCCAGACACGTGACCCCGGCTCATTCCGCTAGGCACAATGGACGTTGCGTTTCATCCGATGTTTCTGCTGGAGGGCAAACCAGACCATATACACACACGTACACCTCTTCACTTTCTGTACTTTGTCTCTGCAAACAACTCCTAGGGTGAAAGGCACCGGAAATCAAAGGTACCGGTACGGTGTCAGACAAAAGAGGATTCACCGTGAAGAAGAGAGAAAAAAATCACGAAATGAAAAAAAACCGATTGGCTTCAAGCTATAAAAGATGTCAAGCTTATCAGGACAGGTTGGATAATTATGCAACTTGGAAAACTGAATATGAGTTTATGCAACCGTCCCTAATGCCCAATAATTTCAATCAACAAGTGCGTCTGTATTATGATAAAACATGCCTTGCACTGTTATACGCAAGTTGTTGGAAAACAAAGTCGTGCTAAATTTTGCAAAACATTACAAGGTTGTAATTTGCACCATGTTTTTTTCAGCCTGTACCACTTCGGCATGGCTGTGCATAAATCGAGTATGCGGCATGAAAAATCAATGAGCATAAAATCAGCACATAAGTTGCGTGTGTGTGGCGCAGTCGAGTGTTCTGCGAGTGCTACTGCACACTTCACAACCGACGCAAAAAGGGGTGAAATGTGGGGCAAATTAGATCCGTAATTGCCGCATTATTATTTTTGCTTACATCGCCGGGGATGTAACCAAATTAAGGCATTTGCATCGATGGCACATCGATGTTCACCAATTTGTCATTCTTTTTTTTGATTATTTATTCGCGGCTGCATTTTAGAGCCAGCATAGTTGTGTATAATAGCCCTTCTGAAAATGGCCTCTCTGCCACGTTCAGCAATGGAAATTGGCTAAAATAATATGTACATTGAGTGAAGAACGGCATGTCCGGGTCAGAGGCTTGAAACAACTATTCCACGAATAATTACCATTCACGTTATTACCACGGGTCAGTTTTTCGACCTTCCGATGAGTTAGTAACATCGCACTTCAATATCATGGTTTTGCTAATAGCCACTGTGGGCCATCTAGTTGGAAAGAGCAACGAAAATTATCAATAATTTTAGCATAATTATTATAATATCCAGTTGCGTGTGTGCTACTAACCAGAACTAGAAAAGGAGCAAATTAAAATTAACTATACGTACATGCAAACAGATAATCATTATAGGGCAAACGAAAACATGTTGCATTTTGCGTTTGTTTTGCTTTTGGCCATTTCCTTTGTATTTTCCCCATGTCGTTTTGGCCTGCACTGATGACACAATGACAATTGCAATGTGAGCACATAAGTCACTATAGTCCTTCCAAAACAGTAGTTTGGCACTAAACTCAAGCCGAGGGCGAATTAAACCCTATAATCCGCATTGGCCTTACATGGCCCACCATATCACACAAAAGTTATAACCCGGGGATTGCCGGGTCGAGCACAAAATTAGCGTGCAAGCCAGACAGCAATTGCAAATTCAGTGGTCGAATCCATTTTCTCCAGCCGCGCAATTTTTTTTAAAGGTCTGCTGCCAGTTGGCGAGATATAATCAGAGAGAGAGAGCAGGATAGAGTGGGTAGAGGAGACGTGCTTTGGCACCATGCCTTCTACTCAAAGCCAAGAGAACGGGCCACAAGACATTATACGTGTACGAGGTCACTAAATAGGTGGGTTCAGACGTGCTGTATCCCAAAAGCTCGCAGATAAGGAAGCGACCCTAATGGGAGAAGCAGCAGGAAGGGGGGAAAAAAATCGCAAAAAAAAGTGCTCACCAACTTTTTCTCCCTCGACGTGAGTTCTTCTCCTGAATTCAAATTCTTTTTCCTCCCTTGTTTGTCTTTGGTGTAATGATCCAACCACAGTCTTGTAACTACACATTTTCTTTTCCCTTATTCTTCAGCCCTCCTCCAACCTCGACCCAACTGTTTTTGTTATCCAAAGGGGGCCTACCTGTTTTACGAGCAGCCTCATTTGTCCCCCATGCAAGTGATGCGACTTTCCACTCAGATAAAGCCTCAGCTTTTCCTCTTTTTCCTCTGGAGAAACTCTGACCCGGTGCTTTATCTAGCCTTGGCTCCGATTTCTCCAAGGGCGCCCCCTTGTTCCCCCCCCCCCTCCCCCATTTGACTTTTCATGACGTCACCACAGCCCCCATTCCAAGATCCAATCCTATTTTGTGCTAATAGCGATCATTCCAAGTGTTAATAGCAGTGCATGCATATCACTACTGAGCTCCAATATTTTCGCTTAGAAAATGTCGAAATTAATGCGCTATCCAAAAGATGGGTAAGCTTTTTTTTGCAAACTTTTCCAAAAAAAATATTTTAAAAAGAGCTGACGTAGCTGGCTGTACGAGCGACCCTTTGATTCATTAGTAGTCTGCGTTGCTGCAGACATTAATTATTTTTTGCAATGTCAATATTTTAGAGAGAGGGGGAGGTGGGGGGACATGCGGATGATCACCGCCGCGAAACCTCCACTAAGCCTGCACAAAACGGAATTTGAAATTTTGCAAATGAGCCCCCTCCTCTCTTTTGTGCTTACAAATGTTTTGAACCCCGTGTACATTTCACCTACATTCACTGACGCAAACTCTTCGAGGCCTCCTAAATTTTTAACCGATTTGCACTGCAAGGGAGTTAGACTCGATTTGCATACATGAAAAGCAAACGCAGCCAATTCGATAGAGAGACAGAAGGGCCGAAAAAAATTTGTGTGTGTACTGCGCGGACTTTAAAATGTGTCCCCTCCCCTCATCAATACACTATTGGGCTTCCAATTTGGCTGAATTACTCATTACCGCGGCTGCTATGTCCCCCTGTACCGCTTTTTCAAAAAAAAAATGTTTAATACATGATGATGCCCTGCTTCGCCTTGACATTTTACCGGTGGCCACTAGTTATTTCTGTCACGCATTGCAATCTAATTACGGCCAATCATGATCCGAGCGGGCACACTTTTTCGTGCACAGATAAAACCAAATATATGTAAAATTAGTTTAGAGCAGAAAAAAACCCTAGCTCTATTCTTTTCCCCCCTCAAATATATGTGAATAATGATTGGAATTTGAAAGCTGAATAATCCACAACAGTTCAAATGCATAGAGGCCAATTATTGATTTGTTGTGCACAATAATGCCAGTGATTATGGTAATGAGAAAATAAATTATTAATTCGGTCTAGGCTACTGTACTTGACTGCAACCAACACTGTTACCTCCAGGCCTCTCTTACCTGCCACAATTTATATATCATGTTGCTTTTACGAACAATTTCGAAGCCTTTATTGTTATCAATAATGAGTAAAATTGTACACGAGGGAACCTACTTGCCTTTGGCATATATATTTCAGAGCCTGTAAGTCAACTTGATTCGATTTGAAAAAGGGGCTTCGTGGCCTGTTGCCGCTGCTCCTCGTGTTCGTATAATTCACTAGTACATATAGCCCCTTCCGGATATAGATAGACGGATGAGAAGCGTGATATAAAGGAAGCTGGAAGATGAGAGGGGGGGATCGATGGCCTAGTCTCTCTCTCTGCTGGGTATACACAGGAGCCAGCCCCCAAATTAATGCCTCCTCGTGTTATATCCTTTTCCTTCCGAGCCAAACTTTTTTTAATCTATATTTCTGAGACGTCACGACGGATTTTGGCCAATCCAATATTCCTCATGCCTGCCTGGCAGACAAATCAGCTTAACGACAATTTTCTTAAGCGCTTTTCTCGGTCATGAGAATATTATATTTGCACTGCCTCCTAATCTAAGTGCCGATAAACCCCCCCCAAAAAACCGACCATCTTATTCTTTTATCAGCAAACTGAGCTGGCCAATAGCTTTCTGAGCTATGCAGAAAAGTATTTCCGATAAATATTTTATGGGCGCTGTACGTCAGTCTTTTTGGGGCAGGTCATAGCGCCAGGAAAGGGCTGTCCAAAAAAAAGAGAGAGAGAGAGGTCGATGGATATGACAGCTGGGAAAAGCTTATTTCCCAAGCAGGAATAGGATACCTGACTATGAATATGATTTCCAGGTTTTCTAAGCAGCTTGCATGCAAATTGACACGACCTGATTCCATCGGCCCGAACGATTTTGCAGGCGCTGCCATCTTCCGCCATAGACCGCGTCTCGATCGCGTCTGAAGAAGCATTGTCACCTTATTTGGGGCACAACACCCGAATGATCCAAGCAGTGAGCAAAACGTGTACAAATTTCAGGAGGGGTCCCAGCCAATTCGATTTTTCCAAACATGAAGCAACTCTGCTACAGGTTGATTGCTTCAAAAATGCATGTGGAGGGTCAAATCCTGTGTAGTGTTGCAACAACAAGAAAGCCCGAGGCCTCGGCGCCCTCTTTACATATTACATGAGAACAAAATGCAAAATCTTCCCCCCAGCAGCATTCTCCTTCCTTTCTCAATCCATAACCGAGCGAGGCCCCAATTAATATTTCACTCGAACGCAAGAATCTAGCTAAAGGCCTAAGGAACTTAAGCAACTACTAAAAAAAAGGGCATTTCTGATTCCGATTCTTTGTAATGCACATTACACAACGGTAGGATTATTGTATAGTCCGCATATGGCACTTCTATATCTGTCACGTACGATCAGCAGATTTAAAGTTAGTTCCCTTGAAATGTGATTATTTCCGAGTCCGTTTGAGTCTGAAAGGGGGTGGGGGGGCTCTTTGCTTGATCAACATGGCACTCGTACCATCGGGATTAATGGACCTGGCACAATAGCTGACCAATCAATCACTCCAGTGACAATCGCATAATTCAATGGATCATTCACTCTTCCCACCTCTGTCCAAATGGCCCATCCTCGTTCCTCACTCATCATTCAGGCCCTCGCTTTTCACTTACTCCTGATCGGGACATTCGCTGGAAGAAAGAAAAAAAAAACCTCCGAGCGAAAATTACAACTCCGTCCGCAAATATTTCAAACCCGCCACTCGAGTGGAGCAAGCCACACACAAAAATTCGGAATCGTTCACACAGCACCCGGAGAGAAACTAGACCGGGTCTAGACCTGGTCTAGAAAACACGCGGTGGTGTGTAATAAATTACCCACAATACGCTGAAAAAATATATAAGGATTGATCTTTGCAGCAATGCGGTAGCTGAATGATCGATATGTAAGCGTTTTACATAAGTAAAGAGTAATTAAGCTAATTTGGTCTGATTATTCTAATTGGCTCCTTCGGCACAGGGGACTTGACAATTGCAGTCACGGAATTCCATCGCAGCAGTATATAGCAAGATAGGACAGAAAAGGAATCGCTCCGCAATTTATATTCCCGGGGTCATATGCCTCCAAAAATAGAAAAAATAATTAATTAATTCCCACCGGTCTCTACCGCACAAATAGCTTCACTTACTCGTAAATCAACTTGTACTTTTTTTGCCCGAAATAATAATGAAGATGGGACTTGTGACCCGCACGTTTTCTTTGAGAACCTGCGATTTATAATTAGCGTGATTGGATCTCTAGCTATACGTGTAACCTAATGAGCAGGATGACCCCTAATTACAAACTGTCACGAATCGGAAATTAACACGTCTCAATATTTCGCAAGGATCCAAAATCCTGCCACAATTTCACCAATCCTTTGCCACACTCTATCTGCCCACTGATATTGACAGGAACTTGAGTCCTTCCTGTTCCTCTCTAAGTTACGTCACCATTTCAGTCTTCCAATATCGGCGAATCCAAATTTGGCGATGTGCAAACAAGCAGACAGGTTTGGTTTACGTAATGGGTTACGTTACAATCGAATCTACGTTACTTTTGCGACATATTGGCGAATAGGCTATCGTTTTATTAAGAGGTGTCGTCAGACGCATTTCAAGAGTAGCAGCTACTCGGCGACAACTCGTGACATTACGCCAGATAACCGTTTCTTTTCTCTCTTTCTTTTTACTTCCCCTTTGCAATTACCGGGCCTCATTCGCACAGTAAAACTCTCCTGATCTGACCCATTCCCGCCAGAGAGAGCAAACTTCTCGCATCTAATGTTGCCTCGCAATGGCAAAGAACGGCCTCTCTCCTTATACACGAGTTTAAGCTGAAGAGGCCCTCAGCTGCCACGACCACACGCTAGCCATTCCTCAAGAGCACCTCATTGGGACCCCCCACGGTCCACGGAGGACATTAACGTCTCGCGAAATGTGCATCGCTTCCAACTGGAAAAAAAAAAAAAAA